>JAEQML010076312.1:0-13419 GCA_016904865.1 Pissodes strobi
TAGCTATAATGATTTGTGTCGATTTAGTGTTAAACTTAGTTAAAAAAAATACTACTTAAGTATAGGAACCTAGTTTAAAATAAACTATGCAGGCCTGACGTAGTGCCAATATTCGGATTTAGGTGTTTTCTCTGTACAAGATGCAAATTTAACTTCCGCTGAACTTCTAAAATTTGGTTTGGAAAAATTATTGTTTATTGTTTTGTGATATTGCTCACGCGTATTTTAAATTGGCATCTTGTATTCTTAAGTCTTAAGTATTTTAATAGGTATACTCAAACTTTCTATTTTATCAATGTAATTATTTATTATTTGGTTTTCTTTGTTATTTTTCTACTTTTATGTGAGTTGTAAATAATCTGAATGTGAAAAATAAATGGATCAAAAGGATGTATAGTATTTTTATTCTCAGTTGAAAATCTCGATTTTAGGTTTGTCTTGGTCTTAGATAATAGGCCCTATGATTGAACAATTACGTTAGCTATTGTAACTAACAGTGTGCCACTAATCGGATAAAACGTCTGCCACAATCAATATAGGCTTATAAGACTATCATAATTGACATAATACAATTTCAGATTTGTTAAAAAACTTTTAAAATTTAATTTTTTTGCCATTTTCAGAAGTGTCAGCCATGACCTCACAACCGTCATAATCGTCTGCCATTGTTATTTTTCATTATTAATAATAGTATATATTAAACTAACCAAATGGCAGCTTTTCAGATATACTTTCAAAGTTGGTCTGATTTTTACACCTGTCACACCATAGGTATGACTCCATACCTGTCGCCGCCGTCGAGCTTAGTTAGTCCCGATCTCGTGTATATTAGGCAAAGACATTATTGCGTTTAAATGTCTTTGATATTAGGTAACAGAGACTGACTGAACCAAATTATAACTTGGGTAAAAAACTTATAGTCTGGCGGCCATTGGCTACTGGCTCTTAAACTAATTGCTTTTTCTTGTTGAATTACAGGATGTATGCCTAATTGTGCAGATCATTGCAAGTTGCCATTCTTCAATGTTTTATGGAATGTTTGGTAGTTGATATTATATTGAATGGCTCCTTGTCTTACACCCATTCCATTGGCCATCAACTGAGTAGCCTTTTGAAGGTCTTCTAATGTCCACGAAGCCTTTTTGGTTTTTCTCTTCCATGTCCTGGGCTTCTAAATAAATATTTAAGATTGCAAAAGGGAGCTACCGGGTAATGGGAGCCACGGTGGCTCCAATTACTCTAAGGTACATCTTTTCTTTAAAAAGGTAAAAATAAAAACAGCAACATTTAACAAAAAATCAGATGGGATTTAATAAAACTACCTACCAAGCTATCCTGACAAAATAATTTGAAATAGCCAAAAAGCAGTATTACTTACCATGACAATAGTTTTCACGTGTTACTACTAGAAGTCTTTCGGAAATTTACTGCACTCCGGTCAACAGATCAAAATGCACTGATTTAAATTAACCTAATGTCAGTGAGCCAGCAGAGCTCAAGGTCAAGCCTAGGGTGCATTCAGAAGTTATAATAAGGCATTTCAATGCGTAAGAACGATGTGGCTCCAATTCTCCCCGGCTCGCCTGCCGCTCACATTGTCACAATATCAAAAATAAACAACGAAAAATTTGTTAAAATAAAAATAAAAATCTATTAAAACAGAATAATCAGTAAAATATCACAATTTTATCCATATATAATGGTCTAATAATAGAATTTTACTAACTAAACAACATAAAACCTGAGCAACTGATTTTGGAATTGACACACGTTTAAAAAGTTGCAGCTAGGTATTTACAAATTTTACACTTCTAACCTTATTTCCAAGAGAAAGCAAAGTAGGTGATAAACTAGCGAAATAATATAAGCATAGTGAAAAATACGCAATTGAAACACATTAACCCATCACCTTATCGTTATTAAAGTTGTAATAAAGTAATTTGACTAATTAAAAAAAGGTAACAAGAACACAAATATATTATTCACATAAATACAAAATGATAGTGGAAATAAAATATAACCCTTCAAAGCCTGGCATACTGGATGGTAGCAGCAAACTTAACTAATAGAAGTCTGTTTGTCCATTTGCGCACTAGTTATATTTTTGCGCTGTTGCTGCTCTCATGATTTTGTAGAGTGAGTATAAATAAGACTGTCTTAGAGTTACGTTGCCATATGGTAACGCAAGACTTTAAGCAACCAAATTTTTATGATGTTCTAGCATACTCTAATATACAAACGCACGCAACCAATCAGAACCGCAACGCTTGTATACTATTTTAGAATGTCTAATATTTCACTTCACGCATGGCCCTCCGCTCGCTTCGCTCGCTAAGGGGGCGCAACCAACAAAAACTAACCAAAGCATGCCCAAAATGAAGAAAAAAACTTTTTACAAACATAACCTCAAAAAAATAAAAGAAAACACCGAGTGAAAGTACAGTGTGTTCATTTTATTTTGCAAGAGCTTTAAGTTCTTATATCTCAGTAACCTTTGCAGGTAGAAGGACAAACCAAAAACAATTTGTTGCAAAGATGCCGAAGTTTTTTGTCGCGCATTCAAAATAAATTTTCAAGTCCAAATTTTTATATAGTTAGTTTTGTAGCTTATTTTTTTCCGATTACAACGATATAATATATATGGGTCCTTAATGCAGCGGTTTTTCTTTAAATGAAGGAAAACCATTCGTTATTGGACGAAATACCTTCATTATCTAATCATTTATTATGCACTTTAACAACAAACGGCGCGGGTTCGATTTCCGTGGGTAGCAAGGCATTTTTTTAAGATTATACTTTTCTTATTTTTTTGTAATTTGGGTTATTTGTTTAGTTTCGCGCCGGAGCGAGCGGAGGGCCATGCGTGAAGTTGTTAGCAGTATTCTTATAGTGTTACAGAATGTTTTTCGTCCGGTTGCGTTTGCGCGAATGTTAAAAACGAAATTTAAGGTGAGGCCTGTGGATCCTAGCATCATTGTTGATTAAAGAAACAAGGAAATAATGACATACTTTGATGAAACGAAAACAGCCGCGAAAACGGGATTCGAATTTGGCTGAATTGATTTCGTCTAGTAAGTGGTTTTTCTTCATTTAAAGAAAAACGGCTGCATTAAGGACCTATATGTATTATGTCGTTGTAATCGGAAAAAAATAAGCTACAAAACTAACTACATAAAAAATTACCATTTTATTTTAAAAAAGTGAGGTTATGTGAGTCTCAAAAATTTGAACTTGAAACTTTATTTTGACTGCGCGACAAAAAAACTTCAAGATATTTGCAACAAAATGTTTCTGGCTTGTCTTTCTACCGGCAAGGTTTACTGAGATATAAAAACTTAAAACTGTTGCAAATTAAAATGAATTTTGAGATACTGACATAATCTCACTTTTTTAAATATAATGATATATTTGTATATAGTTAGTCTTGTAGCTTATTTTTTTTTCCGATTACAACGACATAACATATATAGGTAGGGCAGCCGTTTTTCTTTAAATGAAGAAAAACCATTCGTTACTTTGAAAGACGTTTCAATCAATTGTTTTTAGTTAGACTAATGCGTCACAATATTTTTCAGTTGTCAATAAATTAGAGTTACAAAAATATTACAGTTTGATTTCAATAATCTATTTTACGGAACTTTAACAAACTAATAGCAAACTATTGAACTATCTTTGTAAACATTGAAACAATAGCAATGACCACTTTAAAAATGAATAAACAATTTAACATTTATATATTATACTGCTCGATGTGTCTATCTTCCTTTTCTATATACTTATTATACACTCTCACAATGCGTCCAGGAAGCTTTTTTAAAATATTGGGACTATCTCGCACCTCGTTCACGGCCCTTTCTATTCTGATTCTAAGTTCTTCAACGCTAAAGCACGGAGTGTTGTAGACTAGACTATGTGTCCCCAGAAATACAAATCCATCGGGACTGTTTGGTGGCCATGAAATTGTCCCCGACTTTCCGATCCACTCTTCATATTGTCCATTTAGGAAATTTGTAACAGTATTAGTGCTATGCGGCGGCGCCCCATCTTGTTGCTAAACAATATTATTTACAATACGTAGAGGTAAATCATCATTCATTTCATCAATATTTTTTCTTAAGAACTGTCAATATCGGTCACCCGATAATCCACCATTATATATTATTGGACCTAATACAAAATTTTCAATAACACCGCACCAAACACTTAGCGATTGCCTTCCCTGGAACTGAATTTCCTCGACCTGTTTTGGATTGTGTTGAGACCAGAAATGAGTGTTGGCTCTATGACTACCTCTACTCGTAGAAAATTATTACTCGTCGGTCCACAAAACTCTTCATAAAAAGGTCTCACCCTGTGTCTGTCTTGCCATGATGATTCTGCAGAACTGAACCCGTTTGGCATAATCCTTTAATTTCTATAACCTCCTTAATTTATAAGGATGCATTTTATATATCTTAAGGACTTTAATAAGAACTTAAAACTGTTGCAAATTAAAATGAACACACTGTACATCCACACCTCGGTCCTCTTATGGATCTTAATTAAACTAATAGGAATTCACAAAAGTGATAATTAATGGGTGGAGCTAGATGAGCGAGGGAAAACACATGGTACTCCGCTCGCTTCGGAGGCACAACCAACCAAAACTAACCCAAGACATGCCCAAAATCAATTCTAATCTAGCAAAAAGGTTGTTTTTACAATTTTCAAATTTTATAAATTGCATCTAGCTCCACCCATTAACTGTCACTTTTGTGAATTCCTATTGGTTTAATTAAGATCCATAAGAGGACCGTGGTGTGGATGTTCGCAAACACCGACGGGAATCGAACCCGGGCCGCCGTATCACAGACATATTATCTGAGCACTGGACCACCAGAGCACTTGCAAACAAACCATTGCACCGTAATCACATGTGTCAACTAGCATTTCATTGTTGGCCACGCCTTCAGCGATTCTGATTGGCTCTGTGCGCTTGCAAATTAGAGTAGGTATACTGATAAGTAAGGTTTTTCTGCTTCCTTCTAGAAGAGGGTACAAAGGTGATATTTGTCATTTTTATTGACCCTCCAGAGTCAAACGTCTCAACTGATGCAGACTCCGGAGATGAAAATGGCGGAGGGACTATCGATAATTTTCCAGGGCCGCAACTTTGAGCTCAAGCTTACAAATAATCTTCGCATTATTAAACCTGAAATTGTACCGGCGGGCGCTGTCAGTCAGAAAAAAAATGTAAATATGGCATGTAAGTGGGTTCCAGAATATTTGAATGGAAATAGTATTAGAGAGAATTTCCTACTGCCCACTATATACAATATAAAGAAGCTTCCACAGTTCAACTTTTGCTTCTTTTCTCATCCATCCTTCTTAAAAGTTTTGCGGATCCTAAGGTGACAAAAAAAACGAAATGAAGTGCTTCGTGGCAGTTCTAATAGTAAGGGGATATGTACGTTTGCCAAGAAAACATTTTTATTGGGATGTGCAAAATTCTATGATTTTTTAAATGATAAGAAGAGACAGCTTCTCCAAATTATGACATTTATCCACTGCACAGATAATAGTAAACCTGACGAACATGACATGTGGAAACTAAGACCCTTCATGAAAAAAAACTAAAATCGAAATTCCGAAACTATGACGAAAGTATGATCGAGTACTCATGTAAGCAGCTTTAACTACTGAGGAACATGATGTAGCCTCGATGCACCTAGAAAGTGCTATAATAGCCTCTTACTCAAAAAACTGCTGTGTGAAACAGGTGGCAACCCAAATAGATGTGCCATGGTGGAACAGGACACTAAACAGGCTAAAGACTGAGTCGAGTAAAGCCTTCAATGAAGCCAAAAGACTGGAAAATTGGGATAACTATCATAAAACCCTATCCGAGTATAACAAAGAGCTTCGGAGATCCAAAAGAAGAACTTTTAGGTCCTTTTGTGAAGGGATAGATGAATTAGCACCGTCCATTCGTCTACAAAAATTCCTATCCAAGAACCACTCAAACGAAATCGGCCTATTAAAGAATAGAGCCCACGATACCTATGCTGAGACACCTGAAGAAAGTCTAAGGATTCTTCTAGAAACACAATTTCCCTGGTAAAGCATAATTGCTAAAGAAGGGCTGACACAAGAAGACGAGCCCATTGAAACCGCTAAGTGGCTTACAAAAAGGGTAAAGGGTCTAGCCAACAAAATCTTTACAAAAAACACAATCAAATGGGCGATACATAGCTTTAAACCCTATAAATCCCCGGGAGTAGATGGCATCTTTTCAGCCTTGTACGAACAAGGTATAGAGCACCTACTACCACACATTCAATCAATCTTCACAGCCAGCTTTGCATTTCGCTAGCTCCAAAAACTGGAGCAAAGTTAAGGTAGCGTTCATACCAAAGACAGGGCGACGATCACAAGAGGAACCAAAGTCTTACCGCCCCATTAGCTTAACCTCCTTCCTTCTTAAAACGACGGAAAAGGTTATCGATAGGCACGTCAGAAGCAAGTTCCTTTCTAATGCTCCACCGCATGCAAAACAATTCGCATACCAACTGCCGAAATCTACCACCCATGCTCTTCAAAATCTCTTCCGCGATATAGAGAAGGCACTAGCTGAAAAAGAAGTGGCGCTGTGTGTATTTCTAGACATAGAGGGTGCATTTGACAACACCTCACATGAATCCATTCAGCTCGCCATAACCCGCAGAGGAGTGGAACCAACCGCTACAAAATGGATAAAATCCATGCTAACCAGCCGTGAACTCACCGCGACCATTGGAGAAACAGCCGTCACAGTCAAAGTAATAAAGGGATGCCGTCAAGTAGGGGTCTCTGGTGGTTGACGATCTACTGGTAAGACTGACTGAAGCAGGCTTTGAAGTCTAAAGTTACGCAGATGACCTAGTTATAGAACGTATGCAAAGTGCACTCAACTTTGTCAGCACATGGTGTCCACAGGAAAGACTTAATGTCAACCCAAGCAAAACCGTAGTGATCCCATTCACAAAAAGAAGGAAGCTGAACCTTAAAGCACCCATATTGGGAGGGACAACGGTAGAGCATTTAAAAGAGGTTAAGTATCTTGGCATCGTTCTTGACCATAAACTAGCCTGGAACCCTCACCTGGAAAGAACTATCAAAAAAGCAACGGCAGCGCTTTGAGCCTGTCGACGACTCTTTGGTAGAACATGGGGGCTAAAACCCTCCATCATCTGGTGGTCCTATAACACTGTTGTTAAGTCTATTATAACCTACGCCTACTTGGTGTGGTGGGTAAAAACAAAGGAAATAACAACAGAGCGAAAGCTAACAAGAGTACAAAGGCTCGCCTGTCTGGGTATAACAGAGGCTATGAAAACGTGCCACACAGCAGCTCTGGTAGCCCTACTTGATTTCCCTCCGCTGCACATATGCATAGAAAAGGAGGCCTGGACCAGTGCGTATATAGTCACTCAGACACAAAAACTGAAGTCAGGAAACCTGACTGGTCACCTTAAAATTCTGAAGGACATCCAGATAGGGGCGATAACCAAACCAACAGATACAATGGAAACAAAACTCGCTCAAGTGGTAATTGAAGACCGCAATACTACAGGGGAAATACTAAAATAACTAGAGAGGTTACTTATCTGGTACACAGATGGATCAAAGATGAAATAAGGAGTGGGATCCGGAGTTTCGAAGCTCTGCACCTTTAGGAAACACTCCCACAATCTTTCATGCAGAACTAAATGCTATCAATATAGCCGAATGAGCCAAAATAGGCCTAAGAGGTGCAAAGATCTATATTCTATCAGATATTCAAGCTGCCTTAAAAGGGCTAGCATCTAGCAGAATCAACTCCCAGCTAGTATAGGATTGTAGGGTGGCTGCAGATCACCTGGCAAACAGAAACAGACTCACCTTAATGTGGGTACCAGGACACGAGAGTGTGCAAGGCAACGAA
Source organism: Pissodes strobi (assembly GCA_016904865.1). Classification (NCBI taxonomy): domain Eukaryota; kingdom Metazoa; phylum Arthropoda; class Insecta; order Coleoptera; family Curculionidae; genus Pissodes; species Pissodes strobi. Next base: position 7,943 of record JAEQML010076312.1, read on the forward strand.
GCCGCTGACCAACTCGTACGGAATGGTGCACAGACTACCTTTTGCGGGCCTGAACCATTCGGTGGCATCAATAGAGGACACGTAATGAATGACTCAGAAATTGGGAAAAAGGGCGGAAAGAGACACATTGGGCCAATGCACCTGGGCAGAGACAGGACAAGAGTCTCATCTCTCACTCACCTAACTACACCAAAAACATGACCTTGGAAAGGCTGTTATTCCGCTTGATGCCATGCTACACAATTTGGTGCAAATTTGATAATATTTTACCAGTTTTGACCTTCTTCACCTAAAGAGTGGAGGCTATCAAGGGACAAGTACAATACGTGCGGATCGCGTTAAAAAATGCGCTCTTACGGAAAAGAAGCGGTTTCTGAGAAGGAAAGAGGTGCTTATCTGTAGCAAAATATTATGGCGGCCAAATTTTTTATGGTATATTGATCCTGCAATAAAACGCTTGACAGATCCGCAAAAAGCCTGGAGGGAAAATGACGCAACTAGAATTCCGACTGGCAACATCTAAACTATCTCCGTTCCGTCTGAGGGAAGAAGGCCTTCTACTTCTAAATTCACTACAATCCTCAATCGCATTTCATATATAACCAATTAGGTCATGTGGTGTGGCAAGTATCGTAAAACAAAACGCGAATATGTGCCATGAGTGTCATGTGTCAAATGTGCATTTAATTTTTTAAAATGCTGTTATAGAAAAAGTTGTGTGTTTTTCGAGCGCAAAGTAAGATTGCTGTTTTCGAAAGATTACCGCGCTTCGATAAGCGTCGCGCGGTAACATTCTTTCTCAAGCGGCAATCCGTTAATGTACGCTTTAAAAACACAGATAACTATTATTGTATTGTTTGGATTCGTAATAAAGTGGCTTACAATTTTCTTATAATTATGTGATTTTTGATATCACCAAGTCCTAGCGTTACCATACGGCAACAGTCGTTTTTGAAAATTGCCATAATAGCCTTAAAAGGCACCAGTACAATGTGTAAAAGTTAACAACAAATTGAATAAATACAATAACGAAACTGCGGCTTTGAAGGGTAAATATACGAGATATTCAGTTAATGGAACAAAGTACGATAGCTCCAGTTATTATAAGAAATTCGAAAAAATGAGGCAAGTAAAATTGTAGAGAGCCTTTAAGGTCACATACTAAAATTACTTCAACTATAACGGGCTTGTCAAAAACTTAGGGTGCCCCGTTTATGTACTACATCTTATGAAAATTTTGGCGCGCCTTGTATAATTGGAGATAATTAGTGCTCAAGCTTTTTATAAGCTTATATAAAAAATTTTATTAAGTATATGCTTAAGTTCGTTTCAAAATCACAGCAAGGAAAAAAATAGTAATAAAACATCCGAGAAGCCGAGAAAGGTCCAATTTTACAGCCTTGTTTCGGTTATTACATAGGCGTAGTGCATGTTTTTCGTTTCATACAAACATTATTGTTCACTCACCTGCCTATAATAACCTTTATATTAAGAGGGTAAATGATTTAACAAACACACATCAGTTTTGGTTATCTTCTGCTAAGAAGTGAAATAGTCTGTTCCTAAAAAGGCTAGCGTGCGATTTTATTGCAAAAATAGTTCAAAAAGTAGTGGAATCTGAGAGTTAATGACAAACAGACTATTACGTAAGGAGAAAGCGGACCATTTAAATCACCAAGAATTTAAAAGCAAACAGGAAGAAAAGAAAACCGCTGTAAGATGAATGTTTGAGAAAGAAATACCTACCTTGTACAAAAAATGGCTGAGATGCCAAAAGATGTTTCAAGGAATATTTTGAGCAGATGCTGGACCTAGATTATTCCTCCTTAGTCAGGTATATTTATGGATAACGCTAGTTACCCATCCAGAAACCCTGAAAAACTTCTTCTTGGAAAAAAATTACATTATCCGATGGCATTCTTCGAAAGAAATAGCATATGAGGCAAATACGCTTAAAAAGGAGTTACTTGAAATCGTTAATTTAAATAAGCCTCCTTGCACAAAATATGTGGTTGATGAAATATTAGAGTACATCGCCTTACCCCTTCCACTGTAAACTAAATCCAATATAATTCGTTTGGGCTCAAGTTAAAGGTTGTGCGATAAGTCATTACTTTTCTAGGGGGTGAAATGGCACTGCTACGAGGCAATTTGCTAGCACGCTCACCTTCCGGGCTTAGCTAGGGCAACCCTCCCAGAAAGGGTACACCCTTAAGGGTGAACCAGACAAGGTCACGTGGCCTTGTCTGGTTCTAAACCATATCATGGCCGCCGACATTACAAAACACTTAAGCTATGAAAGGAACAGACAAAAATGATCCCACGGGAACATCCGGTTCCTCCCGGCTTGGGTCCCACCGGAAAAGGGGATTTTTCCTGGCTAGAACGATCACCGGATGTTTACCGCCGTTACGAGACGTGTTAACTCGAGCGAAGACGAAGCGGAAGTGAGGACATTGCTTTTAAAATGAAAGACGTATTTCTCAAGAGGCGCCAAAGCAAGTCAATTTCTTAAAGCGAAGTGTATCTGTAGAGCATGTAATTAAGGCAGATGAAAGAATGTCGGAACTTAGAGCCGCTAATTATTTCTCTGGATCAAATGACGACATCTACTATCAAAAAGGCAAATAGGACTACTCTGAAGACGACTTTTCAAATCTTTTCACCGCTAAATTGTGAAGTAAAGAACTGCTACAAAAAATAAAATATAGACATTAAAGAAATTCCGTTTTACATTATTCATTTATCCATAATAAACACTTGCTAAAATAATGTTTAGACGCCACTAGCATATCGATTTCCTATCTGTAATTTTAAAACGAACTTTAGTACATATAAAGTATGTTTACATTGATATTGTTAGCTCAGGAAACCTTAAGGCCCTCTGTAAACAAATGAACTAATCTACTAAGTATTCAAGTAGCTATGTTCCCCTGTCTGCTTGCAGTACCAAAATCGGTAGCTGAACGTTCCGTAATTCACTATCGCATCAGTGAGCCGCATACACATTGTGTCTACTTTAGTTGACGACATATACACATTTTTTTTTATTAAGAGTCATTTTTCCAATATTGTCAATATATTTTATGAAATCGCAATGGAAAAGTAAATTTTTCCCATTTGGTTTAACTTGGAACCTAAAGGCAAAGTGATAGCAAAAAAGGTTGCACACAAAATATATAAAACATTAGGTGGCCATCAGTACTATGCGGAATTTAATAATTTGAGGAATGAATGCAAATTGCTTACTGAGGAGTGTTATAAGAGATATTTTCCATTTGTAGAGGGGTAAATGGGGGAAAACGGTGGCGAATTTTGGCGGTTTTTGAAATCAAGAAGAGGACAGGATGATGATTTCCGGAATCCAGGAGGCCAAGAAGTGGCAATTTTTTTCGCTGGCGCATTGTGACTCCTGTCTATCAGAGCTTTAACGCGCGGTTTTTGGGGCGAACCAATGAACTATAAAGACGAATGGAAGCACCACTGCGCACAAGTAATGACCCGAGAGTGAGATAGGCTAAAAAGATAGCAATAGGACAATCAGAAAATTATGACGTTATAGTTCGGATTTTATTATACAGTTTCATCTATTTTTACATATTTTATTTTTATATTAGTTCATTGATAAAATGGTTGACTATTACTGTGCCGTTAATTTGTCCAACAGACGAACAAAATTAGTAAAAATAAACTTCCACATGTTTGTTTTTAAAATATAATAGTACTTTCTGATATTATTAAATTTATACTTACCGGTACCGCGCGCCTGTCCGGGCAGGCGGGTCCACCTATTACAGAAGATGCGGTTTACTTAAAATTACGCTCGCATGAAAAATCGTTTGCCACTTAAAGGCATTCATTTACATGTTACCATCATAAAATAGTATATTGTGTAACTAGGAGGAAAAGCAAAACATCCCTGGACGACTGTGGTAGTTGCTGGACGAGGCGCAGCCGAGGCCAGCAACACAGGAGTCCAGGAATGTGCTTTTCCTACGAGTTGCACATACTATTTTTTATCCGATCGAAATTAATTAGAATACGTACTTATATATATAAATAGAGCCAAATATTACTGTAAATAAAAACGTGTTTTAAATTTAAACTCAACATAATATCAAGTTTTGAATCGAGCGAGCTTGAAGTTTATTACGTAGCTACGGAAACTACAGCTAAATGTTACTTTTGATAGACGTCAGATCTGACAAACAAGGCGTTTGAATATGACAGAAATGTTACATTCCGGGCCTAGGACGGGAATGTTATATTCCCGGACTGTTATTTTCTATTATTGTACAGTTATTGCATGTTGCCAAGCAACGAATACAATATACTGGAATCATGACTTTTGCGGTGAGAAAACACATCGGAAAGGTGTCGTTTTTCGTCCGATCGGATAAAAATACATTTTTTTAATATCATATAATTCATTTTATTAAAAATTCTCATTTTTTTCCAAGTCGGCACACCCAAAAACACCCTAGTATTCAAATGGAAATTTAAATTTTTCGAAAAATATTGATTTTTTTTCGTTCTTATTACGGAAACGGTTAGAGGGATCCATTTACATGTTACTAACATAGAAATAAAATTTTCAAAATGATATACAGGGTGGTAAAAAAATAATTTTGAACAAATTCCTTTTTTTTTCGCAATATTTCGGTACAGAAAAATCTTAGAATTTTTTAGATGCATAAACCCTTTCTTAAAGTATTCGAAATGAAAAAGGTCATCCACCTACGAAATTCCGTATTTCGCGGCAAAATCTAAAGAAAAAGGCTAAATTTTTAGACGAAAATTATATTTTATCGAATACCTACCTTACTTATACTCATATTGAAAAATGTTATCAAAGCTTTTCGATCGACCCTGAGACGACGCAGATACTGGCGCAAACCAATTTGAAATATCTTTGTCCGTTGTCGAGAAATTAAGAAAATATAAAAATCACGTTTGGTCGATTTACAAAAAAACGAAACGTCCTACGATCGAATGGGATACGGTACAATAAAGTACCCTATGAGACCCATCTTTTTGCCATTTACCGTTTACTTCTAACTATTACCGTTTTCGAATTATAGCCGATTTAATGAAAATCTCTAATTTAAAAAATATATATATATTCGTTTTTGCTACGGAAACGGTTAGAGATCCATTTACATGCTATTAACATAAAAATAAAGTTTTAAAAATCATATATAGGGTGTTCAAAAAATAATGTTTTACTAAAATTCCTGTTTTTTCGTAATATATATAATAAATAGAACTCCCCGCACCCAAAAACCCCTTCCTAAAGTATTCACGTCAAAATTTTAATTTTTCGAAAATTTTTGTTTCGTTTTTATTACGGAAACGCTGTACATGTTACCAACGTACAAATAAAACTTTCAAAATTATATGGTATTATGTATATGGTATTGGTAAAAAAAATAATTTTTAAATAAATTCTAATTTCTTCGAAATATTTCCATACAGAA
>JAEQML010076313.1:0-13419 GCA_016904865.1 Pissodes strobi
TCCAAATGGATACCTGTTTTATGATTTATGATTTAAAGTGGCAAAGGCCCTAGAAAAATCAATTCAAATTAGCGAAGTAACATCATCCTAGTCACTTGTTCAAAGTGTATTATCCACAAGACCCAGAAGTGTAGTTCAACAGCCATGACTTATAATAACAGGCTAGTCAAAAAGCAATAACAAGACAGTCAGGGCAAATATTCGAAAAATCACAGCTGCATTTAAAAAAATTACAGGCACTGTCGCCCTAAATTCCAGATTCAAGTGTTCAGTCGATGCGATGGCAGAAAACGATCCACCTATTTTTTGTGCAAAGTGGGTGTCTCAAATTCGAGCTTCACCTTTAGAAATACGGAAACTATGAAAGATACGAGATAATGCCCAGAAGAAAAAAAATCTGAGTAATTTGCTTTAGTTTTCAAAATGCTGAGAAAATTCAAAAGATTTTCAATGCCACTTTTTCTCGTCTATAACGGGCAACGGGTTGGCTTTGGGAAGGTAAAGCAAAGCCCCCCTGCTGAGTTGGGGTCTTTCTTCATTATTGCAATTGTAAACTTACGTTGCTGGCATATGTATAATATGTCTAATATTTGCCTAGGAATATGGTGAGTAGATGCGAGAGTCTGTATGGAGAGTAAAGAGCTTATCTAGTCCAGTATTTGCCTCTTGAGTGGAACTTAAGAAGGAGTTTTAATCCTTCTCTTATTGCAACTCATTCGGCTGAAAAAAATATTATGGAGTTTATTTTCAATCTATATGGTATATTATTAAATATTATTGCTGCATCGACTACCTTGTCAGTTTTTGAACCATCTGTGTAGATTAAAGGGAAATATTTATATTTATTATTTTTTTGAAGATTAAACTGTTGCAGAAGCAATATGTCAGGATAAGTGTTTTACTATAAGTTTGAAATTCTAGGTTAATAATAGGAACATAAGTGATCCAGGGTGGGAAGGTTTGTGTAGGGTAGTAGTCAGTTGAGCGAATTTGAAGATTGTTTGCAGACGAAAATTGGTACCCTTGGTTGAGTTGAAGTTAAAATTTTAGAGCCTCAGGTGGGCAGTAGTCTAAATTTTAAAAAAGGCTGCTTATTTTATTAAGGAGGGGAGTCTTTTACATGAAAGAGGATCGATTGTAGGCTAGCAATTGAAGAGATACCAAAGGCTCCTGTAGCTATTTTTAGTGCTCTATTCTAAATTGGTTCCATGCTGAATATTTTTAACAGGTTGAGGTGATCACATCCCTAGTTAGAGCTAGAGGGGGAGCGTTAGATGTTGAAGTCTTTGGTGCTGATAGTTTTAAGATACTGTAGGTAAGCTTTCCAATTGAAGTAGAAGACAAGAGTCATACCTAAAAAAGAGACACTGTTGTTACGACTTGTCTTCAATTGGAGTGTTAAAATAGCTAGGTGGTTAAACTTGGTACAATTTTCTCTTCTGACAGATGATTGATTTTGTGGGAGAGAAGGGAAAAGCAGTAAGGCGCGACCAATCTTCGAGATCTGCAGGAGTTTTTCACTGGCTCTGGCAGGAGAGGAGGAGTGATGGATTACTAAGTCATCTGCATAAAGTTTGGGTGTGATTTTAGGTTGGGTTAGTTTGGGTTAGATGTGACCGTTCTTCGAGACGTGCAAGATTCTTCAACTCGCCCTGGCAGGAGAGGAGGAGTGATAGATTACTAAGTCATCTGCATAAAGTTTGTGTGTGATTTTAGGTTGGGTTAGTTTGGGTTAGGTGTGACCATTGTTCGAGACGTGCAGGATTCTTCCTCTGGCCCTGGCCGGAGAGGAGGAGTGATAAGTTATTTGCATACAGTTTGTGTGTGGTTTTAGGTGAGCGTTTTTGTGCATGTTATTAATGGCGATTAGCAAGAGTGTGATGTTTAGAATTAATTTCTGTTCCACGGAGATCAATTTTAAAAGAATTAAAGATTAGAGAGAGATATATCCATTTAGTCTAACTTAGAAGCAACGTTTACTTAAAAGTAAAATTATGTGCTTTATAAGCACCCAACTGACGTGAAACTTCTGAAAGAGATATAAGAAATTTAGTTTTTATTTTTTTAGGCTTTTTTTTCTCAACTTTTACCCCGGGTTTCAATACCTTTTTTTATTTTTTTTTCCTCAACTTTTTTCTTATTAATTTTATTTCTTTATTTCGTTTTATAATACTCTTATTAACATTCCGAACAATTTTTTCTCTTTTTTATAACTTTTTATTTCTTATTTGGTTTTATAATACTTTTATTGACTATCCGAACTGCTTTTGTTTTTTTTTGTTAATTTTTTTTTCTTATTTCGTTTTATAACTTTTATTAGCTTTTCGAATAATTTTTTGCGTTTTCTTCAATTTTTTCGCATTTTTTTCAAAATGTTTTCTTTTATTTTTTTATATTGGATCTTTTTCTTCCCATTTTTGCCATCCCCGACCTTGTAGCTGAGCTCCTTCGCCTTTTTTTCACAGAAAACCGCGTTTCTCTAACTTTTTTTTATAACTTTTTTTCGTATTTGTGTTTTAAAATACTCTTATTAACTTTCCCAACAAGTTTTTACGTTTTTTCAATTTTTGTCCCATTTTTTCGAAAATTTTTGGTTATCCAGGGAAGTGGGGGGTGGGGGTGGGGGATATAATTCCTTCAAGTCTGATTTTCGATCCGAGGCTCCGGTTTTTTTTCCCCAAATGCCCTCCTTAAAATAGAGCCTCGGTCCCCCATATGGTCATGAGGCGCACCTACCATAATAATTTCAACTCCGTAGCTCTGCCCGTTCTCCAGAAACTAATTATTTTAGTTTTTCCTTCTTCCCCTCTCCTTGCCGAACAGGGGGGTACGGGGTCCAGTTTTCGTCCAGGATCCTTATTTTACCCCGCCTACATGTTCCGAAAATTTCAACCCTCGTGCTATATTGGAACATGCTTAATTCAAGGGGCGCTTCACTTTGATAAGCGTTTCACTTTGATAACCATTTTTTTTGAATTTACCTTCGCTAAAGAACTTTCACTTCAAAAATTAAGATACATTTTTGGTAGGTGACCGGTCATTCCCATCTCTTTCATTTGTTTGAGTATGCTGTGTCTCCAAGTGGTGTCAAATGCATTTGTCAAGTCTAGTGATAGCGCTATTAAATTATGTTTCTGATTAAGACTGGACTCAATATCTATCTCCAGAGACGCTAAATTACCTATTGTTGATTTTTCGGGTCTGAAGCCATTCTGTGGAGTTCATTAGAAAGCCTTTTAATTCAAAGAACAACAGTTCTAAAGTTTGCAGTATAATTAATTTTTTGAATAGGCATAACATTTTGTCGAGTTTTCACCTTGTCTTTCAAACATCCAAAAACACTGATAATATGTATATTAAACTTTATGACAAAGAGTCTGCCCTATGATCTCACAAAAGCTTTTGACTATGTGAACTATGATAAGCTACTACGCAGACTTAAAGTAGATGGCTTTCGTGCGTGGCGCTCCAAGTAGTTGGCTTCTTGTCTCTCGGAGCAAACCTCAGTCGCAGTGTTTAGGCCTCATTTGGATCCAAATTGTATTGTAATTTTCACAAGACATTAATTTGTTATTTGCTCATGTTGAAATAGTATTCTGGATGTTCTTAATTTAAAATTGGCGCAAGCATTACCTGAAGTGAAATATTAATAAATTATAAAGTTTTTCACTGCAAAATTGTTTTAAAATTGCAAACGCATTAAATTACTGTTGTGTTTATTTTACACAAATAAAAAAGAACATGAACGAACCAAAGAATTTTCCCTATAATTAATACCTCATTTCAAAACTTCTTTTATTTTATTTGTTTGTGTTACGCCTTTGAAATAACTATAATAGTTTGTCAGACAAATTGTTGCCTATTTTTTCATCTCAATGGTAGACTTTTTGAGTAAGACCGCTTCGGCTCTGGTCCTAGGGTGTAAATTGCACAAGTGCACATTGTTTCTGCTCTGAGCCAAACATGGCTTTTATCGCTTGTTGGATTAGAATTAAGATGCGTTGCCAAAGACTAAAATTTTCTTCAGATAATGAAGCTGTATTAATAATTGATTTATTATTGATTACAAATGAAAGGCCGAATTTATTTCTGCCATTCAATACACCTATGTATCGTATATTTTCTAATTTACGATATCTCAATGGTGAGGCTCGAACTTAAAGCACTCTATATACCTCATGCTCTAAACAAGCACACACTATTAAAGGATACCATTATCATTTCTACTTCGCTAGACCATTATATTTTAGCAATTATTATTCCATGGACTGTGTTTTGAAAAGACATTTATCTGAGGGGACATGCTTTACAGCATAGATAATAACAAAGCAGTTCTATTCGAACAAATACGTAATGGGAACATAATGATAGAACACACAGTCCTATCCGGAAACTACGCTTCCTGTATTGTGCTTTATCTTGACACTTACGTCCATCACGAATATAGCTTAATCAGAGTTTTAAAATGCAGAGTTTTAAATTGTCTGTGTAAAGTTGACTGAAAGTAACTTTTATTTGGTTGGGGAGAAAATGAATTTTAATTTAGGAGAATGACGGTGGAATAAAGTACTTTATAATCCATGAATACAAAAGGAAATTCAAAGTAAATATTAATATGAATTCAAGCTACAGGGATATCCAAATAAAAGTGAACAGGCCTTATAACTTTCTTATTTTTAAAGATGTAAGAAATGTTAATTATGAAAATTCTGGAGATTTTAATGGATCCCTGATATATCTTATTAGCAATATAATTGAGCATCGAATAAAATATAAAGTTAAAACATCGATTTTCTCACTTATTTTAATTTGAATAATATTATTTTTCTTGCATTTTTAGATTCTAGGACAAATTATAGGGCATCGGTGGAAAGAATTCCTAAAGAGTTCGATGTTTTTTAATCGCTTACTTTACACTGGCGTTAACATATAACAAAAGTCCCCGAAAGTGAGGGATGAGCTCGAAGAGAAGGAGAGGTTAAAGCTACCATTTTTTTTAGTTTTTCGCTCATATCTCGGAATCGATAATTCATATCGATTTTTACCTTCTTATCACAAATAAAAGGCAACAAAAATTTCCTACAAAAAATGGTTCTATGGATATTTGTCCTGGGACTAACCGCTAGCGAGATATAGGCCTGACAATAGAAATATCATTTCAAAAATTGTACTTTATTTGCATTTAAAGCCAAATTACCGTCTTACTATACAACATTAATAACAATAATTCAACAGATGATTTGAATGAAACAGTTACTTGAATTTATTGGATCCAACACTTCATTAGATGAGGGGGGAGGGGTCACGAGGGTTCACGAAGTCTTATGAGTCGTCCTCATATGCTGCATTTTTGGCTTCAACCTTAACATTGAAAACCGAATGACAGCACAATATTAATAGATACTTGATTTAATATACATCATTTTAATGAAACTTACAATACAGTAAATTTAATGTATTGGGCCCAACAGTCCATTAGAGGGTATCACGGGGATCTACCAGGTCTTCCGGGGTCATCCTCATTTGATGAATTTTTCAGCATATTGAGGAACAATGAATACCTGCCTTACAACATCCACAACATGCACCACAGCCTTTGGTGCAGCTGTAGAGTTTATTGAAAGTATGGGAGCTGGGGCAGCTTGTTCCAACCGACTAGAAAACCGTAAGAGGGACCGTCATTTCTAGTTGTCAATTTCACTTTTGAAGGCGATAAATAACCTGTCATGTTGACAAACGAATTATGCTACTGGAAATTACCGTCCCATGTACGGTTTTCATGGTCAGTTGGAACAGACCTATATAGGGTTGTCAAGGGTTGAAGATCTCTATGTACTCTTTTCATCCTATCAGTAGGTTCCAGGTTCCAGTTTGTTCCCAAGCCATTTTTGAACTTGCAAATAGACTTTTTATGAGTGGTGCAGTGTAGAACCTTTAGTTGGTGGTAGAGAGGGGAGGTCTGGCTTCACTCTTGTCGTGCAGGCAGTGGACAAAAAGGTGAAGAAAAAAATCTAGCAAATTGTTACATTTTCAAGAGAATACTCCCGATTGTGAGCAGTACCTACCTCAGGTATGCAAGAAGAAATAAAATGCTAACTTATAAAACATTTGAAAGAACATTAAAGTATTCAAAGTGAGTATATACCATATTATATTATGCCTGTTCAAAAGCTATCAGAAAAGCGATCAGAAAAAAGGAGTTATACTTTTGTCACAAATATTAAGGAAAGAATGTGACAAGATCCTAATTTATTTCATACTATCGTTTTTAAAGAGACAAAGCAGCTATCTCAACTACAAACAAAATGTTTATGTTCGCTCGGGTGAAACTCCCTTTACCGTCGAAGAGATTGCTTTTTAGGGGCGTAATTCAATCAACGTTTGATGTGGGATATTACAAAATAAAATTTTAGGACAATTATTGTTTTCTTTGGGGGGGGGAGCTGGAATATTAACTGGGGAGCGCTGTCTTATTTTTTAGAAAATGAAATAGAAGATATTATCGACGAATGGCTATTTAAAGAACGTCGTATTGTATGAGGCGTATAGATGCAAAACGTGACATGCCCAAGTGATATTATTTTGAGAAAATTGAAAAGAAAAACAAATAGAGAAGCATTTCTGGATCATTTCCAATCATGAAAGAAATTTAGTCTTGTTATATTTGTAAAATTTTTAGTTGAGGAATTTAAAAAAGAATATTTGGACATGTTTGAGTTAGTTTTGCAACTAAACATTGTGACTTGTCGCATATTGAATTTAACCACAGCCTAAGGCCTGCGATAATAAAAACAGGCAATATCGAGCAAACATTTTATTGTAATAAAATAAGAGCAAATAATAATAACTAGTTTATTTCTTTATAAAATGGAATAACAAAAAACACATTTCTAATGGAAATAAACTAAATGCAATAATGATATTAAACCATCGTCACTCTCATTCTCGGGTTCCTCCATTTCTTCTCTGTTAAAATACTACCTAGACCCACTTTGAATAACTTTTTGAAATATTGAAGTCTTCCAGCTGATATCCATTGACTCCAAAATGATTTTTTTTTTAAATTCACTGACACTTTTGATTTTGTCTTCTTCTAACGGTTTTCCGATAGGTAACACCTTCTGTCTCATCATTGAAGCATTTCTCTTTTTTCGATAAATTAGTTTTACTCTCCCCAAATTACTTCTATATACAGTTTCTCCTCCAAAATTTGATCTAAATCATCTTCTTTTAGCGGATTTGAATTTAAAATGCCACTGTTATGGTTGGTTTTAAAATTATTGTTTGATGTCCTGTCTTCGAGATGATTATTTTCTAGCCGTGACCTATTTTCAGTATTTTGGCGCCTTCTTTTATCATTAGGGTCGAGTATTTCCAAGGTTTTACGCATAGCTTTTTCTATATTTCCAAAAGCTCGGTCAAGAAGAATATATGAATGATACCTACTACTGGGAAAATGGCTTGAACCTCTTTAATGTCAACCGATAACAAATCGTTCCGATATCAACAGAATTTGTATTTTGTCCCACTCATCATCACCATTTGATTATCTGGTCCAATCGTGTAACTCATTTTTTCTGATATTATTTTATTTGCTTATTTTGGTCTATCTGATTCTGTTTATACATAACAGGTAAGGTGTGTGTCAGAATTACTCACATCATCACCAACGTACCTATGCAAGTAAATTTTTACTAACTTGCATAGAGATATAGGCTTTCTGGTCTGGTACTTTGAGTAGGGCTAGATTTTTTCACAATCGAAAGAAAAGGTAACAGATTTAGGGAGATTTCGTTTTAATAAAGCGTAAAAACTTTTTGCTTCGAGCGTGTGAACTCTTTTATTTGTGATTAATCCGTTTCTGATCTTAGCTTCTATATAATTTTTTATCTTATGCTTGGATTGTATGCAAACTGAATACAAAGCAGTTTGTGGAGACCCGAAACCCATGTTGTATTAAATAATGCCTAAAGCAACAATGTTTTGCCTGAAGATTAGGCTCGGCTTTAGTGTGGTAAATTCTTTTGATATGTTCTGCATAATTTTTCGGTCAGTGTCAGGCTCGGCTATTTGATGTTCATTCGGGTAAAGCCGGGACTTCAGCCACACAGGAGAGAAAACGGGTCAGGCGCATTCAGACACTTTTATTTGATAGTAAATGAAATTGAGCCGTCAGGCAAGACAAGTGGCGCTCGATTATCGCTCATTCGGGTAAAGTCATTGTCAACTTAATTTTTCTCGAAAACGGCTGCGAATAGAACTTTGATATTTAGCACGTTTTTAGGCAACACCTGGGTTGATTGTCGATCGTCTTTGGCGATCTGATTTTCCGAGTTATTACGTCAAATGTTAAATTTTTCAAAATTTATGCGTTGATGCACGATAGCTGTTGAAAAAATTAATTAATCTTAAATACGAAATATTAGCAAAATTTTGTGAAAATGTCTATTTTTTGCAATAACGCAAATGCTTGATTTTGCTATTTTTTGTAAAATCTTCAATGGAATTTGAATCTTTTAATGTGTATGCATTTTTTCTTCTAATTTATTTCAATTGGGAAATAGTGTCTTCTATGGAAGAAAATGTCAAGAAACTGGATCCGTTGGTAATAAAAAAAACAAACCACCTAGAGTTTTAGATGAAGATATGCAGATTGAGGTTATTGGCCAAGATTCTATAAGTGCAAAGGTGCCAACGCGTCACTTATCGCTCTGACGTATCCAGAGAATCTGTTAATAAAATAAATAAATACATTTTGCATGACCTTGGCGACGATGATCCGGATAAAAGAATTGAGTTTTGTGAGAATTACGGCGACACCCAAATTTATAAAAACATTTATTCGGTGATGAGTCTTCCTTTTTACTAAATGGTGATGGGAATAAACAGAACTGCCGCTATGACTGGAGTGATGTCAATTCACATATTTTTACAGAAAGGCACGCTCAATGTACAGAATGAATACTGAGACATAATATCATAGGATTTTTTTTTATTTAAGGGAATTTAACCGGCCAAGTTTATGCTGATATGTTTGTGACCTAAAAACGAAAAAAGCTTACAAGGAAATCTAAATTTGAACGAAGTTCTCCTACACTTCCGCCAAATAATCCAAGCCATGGATTGGCAGACGAGGTACCGTTGAGTGGTCACCAAGACCACCTGACCTTTAACTCCTATATACTTCTTTTCATAGGGTAACATTAAATCACAAAACTCATCTGGTTTTTCTGGAAGAACTGCGTCAGAGAATAATTGATGCTTGTTGAAGTGTTTCAGGAGACAACTTTGGGCACTTAATAAAATAGTTTATAAAATAACAAAAAAAAATTATTTGCTTTATTGCAGAAAGAAATAGATCATTTTTGCACTACAATAGTATTTGAATTTGGGCTTGGGATTATTTTTCATCATTTAAGTTTATTTTCTAAATCTTCCTGCTAAAATTTTCAAAAGTTAGTTTTAAAGCATTTTCTCATAATTTCGTAATTGAATCTCGTTAATTTTGGTATCTCTGAAAAGCATTTTTAATATACTTTTCAAGAGAATAATCGGCGATATTCAAAACGACTTTCGCAAAGAGAGATCGACAGGAGATATATTGGCCTATGTCACTCATATACGGAGTAGGGCAATTGAGAACTATGGAGAGTCTCGAGCGATTGCGTTGGATATTTTTAAGGCATTCGACAGAGTTTGGCATGACTGCTCAACAAACTGCCGTCCATCGGACTGCCAGCCTCTCTCTGCAGCTGGCTTGCCAGTTTCCTTAAGAACCGATCTCTGCACGTTGCAGTTGATGGACACATCTCAGGCACATTCACCAATAACGCGGGCGTGCCTCAGGGCGCAATTCTTTCACCTACTCTGTTCCTCATCTATATTAATGACCTGCTGACCGAAACGAATAATCCTGTTTACAGTTTTGCAGATGACAGTACCCTTATCTCCCAATTTAGATCAGAAAAACCTTTACCAGCGACTGATGCTTATAACCGCAGACAGGAGCAGATTACAGCAATTAATCAAGACCTAAAGAAAGTTGAAACTTGGGGCGATAAAAATTTGGTCCAGTTCAATGCAGCAAAGACCCAAGCAGCCACGTTTACCAAGAGGGCCAATACGGCGAGCCCTGACATCATTATGGCAGGATCGACCATTCCTTCGTCCTCATCAATCGGACTACTGGGTGTCTCGGTCAACAGCAATATGTCCTGGCATGACCACGTTGCTAACATCGCCAAATAAGCCTCCCAGAAGCTTGGCGCGCTATTTCGCAACAAAAAACTGTATACACCGCAGCAATTGCTCTTTCTCTACAAAGCGCAAATAAGACCGTGCTTAGAATATTGCTCTCACATCTGGGGTGCGCACCAAAGCACACCCTAAAGCTGCTGGATTCCATTCAGAAGAGAGCTGTGCGTCTCGTCAGCGACCCGGAGTTGACCCAGAATCTGAATAGTCTGGAACACCGCAGACATGCGGCCGAGATGTCCTTGTTTTATAGATACTTTAACGGCAGATGTTCCCAGGATTTGGCCCGCCTCATCCCGCCCCTGGCAAAGCCTGTCAGACAGTCACGATAGACAGCAAGAGCGCACCAGTTCGTCGTACAACTGGAGACACCTCGAACATCACTTTACAAGGACTCGTTTGTCTGGCGCACTGCATCACTGTGGAGCTCACTCCCAGGACATCTGCTTCCCCCTAATTACAACCTACAACTATTTAAAAACCGTGTCAATCAATATCTTCGCACACACACCGCTCGTCGAGCGCCATAGGATCTCCCTTTAGTGTGCGTGCCACTGCCATAAAAAAAGAGGTATAGAGTTGCGTGTTGCGATCTAGATCTGTTGTTGCGATCATATCAATATTCTTAACTGTGTACAGAATAAAATTAAATTAACCGAAAGAAATTTTTGTTGTTTTCTTTGCATTACGCCTAACATCAAGAATAAGAAAAACAGATCATTAACAAAAAAAATACATGTAAAAGCCTAAAGAAACTAAAGTGACAAAAATTGATCCAAGTCATCGTTGTGGGCGCTCTGAAATATATTGTTCCCATGAAAGGCAATCATTACTATAGAATATATGGTTTGACTAATTTTATATATCTATATCTACCACACTCCACACTCATCTAAAAGAAACGAATTCATGTAGAACTTCTTGTAAACACCCAAAACGAATTTACTTCCCATGAGATAATGAGAGGCTTGAAAAGCGCGCACTTATAGGCGGATATAACATATTAGTAAAGAAGAAACAGGCATATCAGTTGAACAAATTCGTATTGAAGCTTAACGATGGAATCAACATCTCTAATATAAACATACATACTTTAGCATAATTAACCATTAAAAAGAAATATACCCTCAAAAAATATTTGGAATGTTTTCTTAAAAGATGTAAAATTTCTACATATTGAAATATATTTTTTAATGATTTGTAAGCAAATACATTGACAAACAAGTTTACTTTACTTTCTTATTGGCATGTGAGCAGGAGTTTGTTTTGACGAAACGAAATGCCTTGTTTCAGTTTTCCTTGCCTTTTTCCCTCAATAACATTAACTAGGTTGAACGTTATTCCTGCGTAATAGCTACATGCGACATGTCATTATCACTCAGCTTGGAATGTAATAAATTAGAATCACTCCTCTACAGTTCGGGTCGGAACTACTGGAGGCTCGAGGGTGTGAAAAATGGAAGGGCCCAAAATTATATATACGAAAGTTGACAAAATATGTTTTTTTTATGAGTACAGGGTGTCCAATTTTCGAAACTTTATGGATATAGATATCATGTGCAAATTTGAAATGGTAAAACCAAAAATTCGCTCGCTTTTAAGACATACGGGAAAAGATCGAAAAATTGACACTATAACCTCTTGATTAAACCAGATACAAGAAATTTAGTTTATCTATACATATTTCAGAATATTATGCCGTTTTCGGAATAAGTGTACGGTGTCAGCTCGAAAAGTTATACTTTAATTCACCTGTATTTAAAATCGCAATTCTAAAATTATACTTTAATTAGTGACAACGGTTGAGAGAATAAAATAATTGAAAACCTAGAATATAGAATCACACATATTATTTTAATGGACAAAGGATGAGAAAACAGAAAACAAGAAAGTCAGTCAAAAAAATATAGAAGCTTTGAACGAAATTGAAGAATAAAGGAGAAAATGTAGCTCAGTTCGTTGCAAATAATGTTCTCAATGCATTCCTGAGATCTTTCCAAAGGGAATTTGAAACCTTCATGATGTGCAGCGGATCTATTTCTGCAAAGACCTCATGAATTCTTTCATATAATTCTCGAGTTACCATGTTTTTTTATAAATTTTATTTTCTAACTCCAAATCTTGAGATGTTATATTAAAACAGAGTTTTATCCACAATACCGAAACAGAATATTTGCACTCGACGCGCGTTTCGCTAACCATGTTAGCATCATCAGGAGATGATTAAAACTAAAATTAAAATCTACCTAACTCCCTTTTATACTACTGTTTGCTTAATCAAGCGGAACTAGAAAGAACCAATCCTGGGATCCCGCTAGTCACGCTTGATCAACCAATACAATGGACTATACGGAATAGGCCCTCTATCTCTATTTAAACTATTCTTACATCTAATAATTTCCATACTTTCATATGCGTCTAATAATCTCCTATCAGTTATATTATGAATTAATTTTAAATTTTTAATTGTTATTCTATGATTATTATCAAAAGCATGTTCGGCAACACTTGATTTTTCTGTTCTACCATACTTTAAATGAGCTATATGTTCTTTGAATCTCGTCTGTATAGATCTTCTAGTTTGCCCAACATATTTTTGGTTACAATCCATACATCCAATCTCATATATTCCACTTCTTTCTAATATTTCAATTTTGTCCTTTGGACCACCTAATAATTTCTTAATGTTAAACTGAGTCTGGTATACTAATTTTAAACTTACATCCTTAAAAACTTTTTGGAGTCCTCTAGTATACTGAGGATTATACGGTATCGAAACATATTTTGTATTTTCATCCTGATTAACGAAAGAAGTGGAATCACGAATGGTCTTTCTAAACAAATGCCTATTAATTAGTTTATTTATTAAGTTAGTATTAAAACCATTAACTTTCGCTATATTCCTAATCGTTTCCTTTTCATTATTAAATCTTTCTCTGCTAAGAGGAAAGTTAACTAAACGGTGTACTAAAAAATGAAAGCTGGCCATTTTATGTTGGTCGCAGTGGAAGGAGTCATTAGGAATATATCGGTTAGTGGCAGTATTTTTTCTATAAATATCAAATTCTAGTGTATTTTTATCGTTCCTAATCACTAAAGTATCCAAAAATGGTAGCTGGCCATTGTTCTCGACTTCATAAGTAAATTTAATGGTGGGGAAACGGT
>JAEQML010076318.1:0-13418 GCA_016904865.1 Pissodes strobi
TTTTTGTCCCTTGAATTATTTTCGTATCTTGCTTACTTTATAGAAAAAAAAAATAAAGATCATTACTACATATCGCAAGACTATATCACAAAAAAATGATTTATATTTTTTTCTCAAAAACTGAGCAAGAGGCGAAGATATTACAAGGATTAGTAAAGTTGTATTTTTAGTTGTTAAATTTGAAGAAAAAATTTAATTTTTAAAAAAGTGAGTCGTTTACATTTTTTTATCAAAAGTATCCAGTAGATTGACTCCCGGAACGCCACTGTACTTAATAATAATTAATCTAATTGAGACTAAATTAGCTCCGCTCCTTACTACAGCAAATGATACTCCCAAATTTTAGCAAAATCGACTAAAGGATTATTCAGATTTTTACAAGAAAAACGAATTTTTCTTTAAAGTTTGACATCCTGTATCTTCGAAAGAATGCATTTCCGAACCTATGTTTATATGAATTTTTTGCCTTAAAATCACTCAAAGAGTTACCTCCTGAAGTTTGGCCACGTACTTAAATAAAAACTGTATATTCATATTAATAATAATTATTCCTCTCACCTATTCAAATTTAAAATAAACTTAATTCTAACATGAGAAAACATATTGGAAAAATTGTTTCAAACGAACCTTAAGCAAAAAATTATCTAATTATACCTTTAAATAGTGATTATACATTAAAACTAATTAATAAATTACTTTTTCATTATGAAATAAAACATTAAATATTCAAAATTAAACATTTTATGGTAGCATACCGTTATATTAAACATTTATTTATCTTCTAAAATTATAAATGGAAGAGTTAAAATTGCTGATTTTTGTTTAAATATTGGCAAATTATATAGCAAATTAAAAGACCTCAAAAAGAGATTTAAACAAAATTAACGTATTTTACAGTACCCCTTGTAGTAACTTTAACCTAAAATATATTAGTAAAATTTAAGAGAGACTAAACTATGGTTATAAATTAATATGAAACCACAAATTTAATATTCAGAAAAAAATTAATTAAAATATGTATTCTCATTTATATATTTTTTTAAAAGACGACAATGCGAAAAGGCTGCGTCAGAAATAGTTTTTGCTTTATATTAGTACAAATTAACAGCCATCTAAAAAGTGTTAATTATTGAATTTATTTTTTATTTTCGATCTGTAAAGTTACAAAAAATAAATATATAATAAAAACAATCTCAAATAATGTCAGAAATGGCGCAGAACCAGTGATATCAATTACCGTAATTTCCTCAACTTTCCATCTTTAGGGAATCACAATACAAAAACAAAAAATAAGTTATTTCAAAAAAAAAATCCCTATTACAAAGATTGATTTTTTATTGTAGTTTTATTATTATTTATTATTATTAGGTTGTTTTTGAAAACATTTTTTTACTATCAGGAATATTAGTTATTTTTTCCTATTTTCTCTTTTTTTTTAAATATTACCTATTGGTCGTTTAATATCTTTTCATTTTTAGGTATTAAATAATATTTGAATATATTGTAATTATTAAAAATATCTTAACTGACAGTGTTAATAATAATTAGTCAAAAAACAACCTCAGGCTTTTGGTGACGATTTCCAATTCACAATATAAATGCCTCAAACCTGGAAAAAATAGGAAATATCTGCTACAAATGAATTTTATTACACTATCCTTCCAAATTGTTCCTGTGTGTTTAATATGTATTATATTATTGATATTAAAGGATGTATTTAGCAGAAAGCTCCTTGACCAATAAATAAGATAAAACATAATGATGAAAAATCTGTGGTTATAATCAAAAACTGTTCTGTTGGTATTTAAAATGGATAACTTAAATCTATTCGACATTTTTATCCGTGTAAATGTGCCATTTTTCAAAAACCATCATCAGTTATGAAATTGTGAAAAAGCAGAGGCGTGTAACACTTCAATAAAAATTATTTTTTTTTATGTTGGTTCTATAAATACACTCCACTGGTAGAGGTGAAAAATATGGCCTTATATGAAATACGTGTTCTGACGCAATGCGAACTTGTGCTGAAATGCACTGTTTTAAGTTTAAACAATTTTGAGATTTTTTTTGGCTTACAACATAATTATATATGAATATTTCAGCACATTTGCTGCGTTTCTAGTGATAAAATTCGGTGAATGCTTCTGGGAACACTCTGTATATGGAAAAATAGTTAGTGCACCATGGAATAGAAACTGCATCAATACGAAATTTGATATGAGATGTACAGGGTGGCTCGAATTCGTGTCTATGTATGGAGATCTCGAAAACCGTAAGAGATACAGGGTCGATGAAATTAAGGCAAAATTGCGCATTTAGGTGCCTAACAATATGCCGTTTAGAAAGTTTAAAAATTCCGAGTATTTACGGAGATATCCGGAAAAAACCGAAATTTTGAAAAATCGTTTTATTTTTTTCCTGAGCGTATTCAAAAACGGATTTCAAATCTAATTGCACTTTTGCATTGCCACTTTTTCCGCTCTATCCAATGATGATATCCAGTTTGAAATCCGACGTTTCGTCTTCAAGGGATCATCATCAACTTTCTTTTTTAAACACGAACTTAATTTTTTTTTAACGTTTTTCAGATGGTATTGGCGTTGTAAATATGAGTATGTGTTTTTATATTTTTTTATTTTATTTTTTATTTTTATTTTTTTATTATTTTTATTTTATATATTTTCCCTTGGCATGATTTTATATAATTTAATTTAATATTCTCGTAAGAAATAACTTTATTATTTTTTATTTTTAATACGCCCCAATTTTCCACTTAATACAAAAAACAAAATAAAATATTTTTAAAGAATATAAATATATCAAAAGTACCTACCTTAAAATGTTTAAAATTACGCCAGAGCAAAATATATAATTTAAAAAATAATGATAAAAAAAATGAAAATAAAAAAAAAACACATAATCATATTAATAACGCCAAGACCATCTGAAAAACGATAAAAAAAATTAAAGTTCATATTTAAAAAAGGAAAGGTAATGATGATGCCTTGAAGACGAAACGTCGGATTTCAAACTGGATACCATCATTGGATAGAGCGGAAAAAGTGGGAATGCAAAAGTGCAATTCAATTTGAAATCCGTTTTTAAATAAGCCCAGGAAAAAAATAAAACGATTTTTCAAAATTTCGGTTTTTTCCGGATATCTCCGGAATTACTCGGAATTTTAAAACTTTCTAAACGGCATATTGTTAGGCACCTAAATGCGCAATTTTGCCTTAATTTGACCGACACTGTATCTCTTACGGTTTTGGAGTTCCCCATACATAGGCACGAATTCGAGCCACCCTTTACAGGGGATGCAAAAACACAAAAATGCGGTTTTTTAAATCGCGAAAATTCGAAATAAAAAAAATTTAAAAGCACAAAAATCCTAGCATAAAAGTCCTTCAAACATGTTTAGTTGGGGGAATGTAATTTCGGTAGTTTGGGTTAGTTTAAGTTAATACAAAATTCGCATAAGCTTTATATTTACATTAATTTATGATGGTAGAATGCATTGTAATGAACTAATTTTGATGAAGAATAACGTATTCTGAGAAATTAATAAGAAAAAACTTTTCCGTATTCAGTAATAAACTCGTCCCCCTGTCTCCACCAAAATTAACAAAAGCCCAAATTTACCACGTGACGAAAAAATGCTGAATTAAAAAGGGTGTTAGCTTGGCGCACGTTAAGTCAAAATCAATATCCTGATAAACATTTGCAATCCCCTCACATAAGTTTAAAATTGGCTTGGTCTCGTAAGCTTTTGCTTTAGATTTAGAAGAAGTCTAGAAGTATCAGATCAGGTGATCGAGCGGGCCATTCGATATCTCAGCGACTAATCCAACAACTCAGGTGAATATTTCAACTCATGCTATATGCTATTGAAACTTGTTGCAACCATATACCCAAGGAAGGAAACAAAATAAAGCATTTATAAAAATATATTTATTTTAAACATTTATGTATATTTACAGATAAACAATAGGAAACTGTACATGATTTTGTTCTAATTCTAAAAATCCTGCGATAATGTGTCAGAACTTCTATAGCTCTTTGTAATGCATTGAGCATATTTGTTTAAATACAGAACCTGTGCAATAAGGGCTTTTTAAATTGAATTGTGTGAACAATTCGGAGCAAACTAAATTATTGGAGCTATAGAAGCCCGACGGCATTGCTGAAGGACACGACATATTAAAGCTCTAAAATCAGTTCACAAATTACGCTTAACCTAATATTATTTACAAATTTTCTTTTCTTCCCGTTGCCAGTTAAAATATCCTATAAACCCTAGACTGAGAGTAATAATATCATTATTAAACTTAAAAAAAAAATAGTAAAAATAGACCTGTTGATGTTGGTGGAAAATGTATATATTTTCCAGACTTTCAAGATTTAAAAAAAAAAAACAGCAAAAATCGTGTTTTATTGGATATAGATATTCTGCGAGCCTTCAAATAGATTTGTCAACACCGCGAGGTGTCACTAGTTTCAACCACCGATCTATGGAGATCGGTGGTTTCAACTGCCGAACAATGCGCTATTGTCAAATCTTTTTGAATGGACAATAGTTTAGCTAATGCACATGTGCTAACTCTCGGACTTTGGTGTGGCTTTACTGGGAAATCGAACACCATGCTTGATTTGAATTATTCATATTTTTAATACGAAGGGATTTTGCTAAGTTAGAGTCGGGTTGTACCCACCATATTCACTATGGCTAAAAAAATCTGCAGCATTGTACGCAGGCGACGAGGTACTTTGAAACGCGTAACTATTTGGAGTTAAGGCAGGCATGTAGTACGGAGTACTGGTAGATGTGTTGGTGTTGTTGATGCATTGTTCGGTAGATTTCTTCTCTATTTCGGCTTTTTCCAGTTTTTGCCTCTTATTTTTGTACCTGGAAAACGAGCAGGAGTAAAAATAATGTACTTTTGAATCGAAACATTAAGCATCCCTTTGAAACGTGTTATGCTTAAAATATATTCATAACTTTAGTATTATTGCCTATGAGTATTAATGAAATTAACAATTTTTGAACCTGGTTGTCAAAATGTTTAAAAAGTAGTATTTAATTAAATTGTTATTATTATTCAAATCCACAACAGTTTACTTATAGAGTTGAGGATGGCTGCAGAAACTAAAAATGCCATGGTGTAGCGCAGTAAAAACGCCTATCTGCATATTATTATGGCAGTTTAAATAGATTATCTTTTTCTAATTTAACCAACCTCGTATCTCTTGTATATCTCACGTTCCAAGATCTCAATGAAGCACATTCTTATCCAGAACACCCTCTATAATATACTATTTACACCTGTGACAAATTCAAATTAGTTACTACTTTTTTACCAATTTGGCATCCATGTTAACTGAAATATATAATTTCTAAAGTGGCAGATACGTTCTGCAAGTACTTTCAATGTTCCATATTATTCCTGATAAAATTTTGATCAACCGCTACGTAGTACTGAATGCCTTATACAGGCTGTCCCATTTATTTTGGACACATTTTAAACCATCTCGTTCGCTAAATATGGTAGAAAGATGATGTTTGTTCTGTTTATCATGTACAGGTTTTTTTTATATGTTGCACCATCACTGGAGAAGTAAGTAAATAGAGTTCACATCAAAGTGTTTAAAACATCGAAAACGAATTATATTTTGGCAAAACAGCTAGGCGTCTTCGCCACATCAGAGTCACCAAAAATTAATTTATGATCAGTAATAATCAAGTGTGAATATATTTTTTTAAATTTTTAGACCTATATTAAAATCCCTATCGCCTTCAGGATCTCTCCAATACATCCTATAGTACAGATTGATCTCTCTCACCTTCTATTCTGGAACCATATTTTGACCTGCGTCGGCGTTAACTTCAATCCCTGGGCCAATTGTTCCCGTTCGGGTGCTGTAAGGTACTTTTGCAGCTTGAACCTTTGTTCCAGCTCGTAGACTTGGGCCTGCGAGAAAAGCACACGTGGTTTTCGTTTGGCTTTTTGTCGTCCTGACTTCCGCAACTCCGTTTTCGAACTGGTCACTTGTTGTTCTGTAAGACAAGAAAAGGTTTTTTTTTATTAGATTTATGAGTCTAGTCTTGGCAATGAAACATTATCCTTTTTAACTGAATGTTTTAGGTGGCCAGCGGAAGGTTTATATGATGAGCGATATACATGGTGTCTCAGTTTCAACTAAAAGGAATCGACCGATCAGATCATCTGGTGATAGCGGAAATACATTTTGCCGCTCTATAAATTGGGCTAAACTAGATGGCAACGAAATATAAGAGTTGTATGACACTAAAGTGATTTTTGAAATCAAAATGACTCCCGCTATATATATTCAGATTCCCGGTTGAATTTCCTTTTTAACAAGGAGTCACAAGCTGATATTTATTTGAAAAATGGCGCTTCTGGAACCATTTAAAAAATCAACATGGCCGCTTTATGACGTCAGAATTTAGCGACATTTTCTATCTACAACAACTCAACCCATATATTTTGTATCTGATAGTAAAATGTGTGAAATATACAGTCAGTAAAATGTTATTAATTCTGACGTCACAGAGCAGCCATGTTATTTTTCTTTCAATAGCTCCTGATACACCATTTAAAAAAAATATCGACTTGGGACCCCTCATAGAAAAGGAAATTTGAACAAGATTACTTGGCGACCTTTCTGGCCAGACCAGAAGTGGAATATATATTTAGATTTCCGGTTAAATTCAATTTCCTTTTCAACGAGGGGTCACAAGTTGATATTTGTTTTAAAAATGGCGCTTTAGAAACTACTAAAAAAACCAACATGGCTGGTTATTATTTCTGACGTCACAGAACAGCAATGTTAATTTTTTGAAATAGTTTGGTTTAGTTTAGTTTATTGGTAATATCGTATCATTTACAGGTCAAGAACAAAAAATACAGCTGAAATTATTACCAAATGTAAAATAAATATATATTAAAGTATCATTAAATAATAATTACTAAATTACACAGTTAAAAAGCATTAAAAATATATAAAAAAAAACACTTAAAGTACATTTAAAAACATTCAAAATAGCAGGATACATGTTACATTACAATACAAATGGATGAAAACAGTGCATTGAAATAAATCATCAGAAATCGCAGTAAATCTCCAAAGTCATTGTCAATAAATTCTTGATGAGAAAATAATTCTTTTTTAATAAGATATGCCTTCATTTTGGACTTAAACAAACGAACATTCAAGGATCTTACCGTCTCAGGCAGGCACTGTAATAATCTGTTCTCTGATTCTTGCTAGCCTGTGAAAATTAGGAACAATGCTATGACAGTTCCTGGTGGGATACTGGTAAATGCCAGCATGAGTTTGTTAGAACTGAATATTGCTCTTGCTCTTCATGTATGCGAGACATTGAAAGATGTACAGACATAGAACTGTAAGTATATTCAGTCGTTTAAAGATGTTCCTACAATTATCCCTGTAACCCATACCCAGGTCACCCTCACACATGGACGCTGCAATCCAAAGATCATTGAAGCGTGAGGGGAATGTCCCCAGGACAAGATAGCCTATGCCATATTGAAAACAAAAAGACCATGTAGACATCATTGTTTTTCAAGAAACACTGACATATAGATTACGAATCAAGTAAATGCAGCGTGAAAGTTTGCTGTCCAAGTTTGAGATGTGATTCTCCCAGGTGAGTACAGTGTCCAAATAAACTCCCAAGAATTTCACCTCCTCAAGGCAGCCACTCAACAGGCCTGAGTTCGTATGGGATCTCCTTGGAGTAAAGTTTATGCTATGTGTTTTTGCTGCATTGAGAGATAGTCTATTCGACAAGAATCAAGTCATTATACTTTCCTGAGCAATCCGAATGTTGCTCTCCTCGATATTTGACGGATGGTAGCTTTCATAAGTAGTGATGTCAACTACAAATAAAATTACACTGTTTTTCTTATTGATTGGCAAGATCATTGATATAGATAAGGAATAAAGTTGGACCCAGCACAGAGCTTTGTGGAACTCCATACCTTAAAGAACCCACCCGAGAGACACCACCGTATGAAACAAACTGAACTCTACTCGTGAGATAGAACCTCAGTAGTGAAGAATCAAAGTTATATAGTGTTAGTTTAGCTAACAGAATCTCGGGTGAAACGCAATCAAAAGACAGGAAGCAAAAGTGCCCAGGCCACTCTCAAAACCATCACAAATACGGGCCACCAATCTGTCAATGGCTTGAACTGTAGGTTTTTTATTCCTAAAGCCATATTGTCGCTGATAAAATAAACCATTCCTCTCAAAGTAATCATTAATCTGATACCTTAAAAGTGACTCAAAGATGTTGGAGATCACCGGCAATATCGATATAGGTCGATAGTTAGAAATATCGTCAGCAGAACCCTTGTTTTTATAAATTGGTACTACCTTAGCAGTTTTAAGGGAATTAGCCTGATTAATAAGTTTTGCCAACGGATAAACTATTATGTTTTTAATTATTTTAATCATTTTAGCATTAATTTCCAAGAAATCTTTACTTTTAGTATTCTTTAACTGACTCATTTTATCTCTTGCACTAATAAGTAACCGTTTGATACGAAAAACCCTACCCGGTTACACCATTTTGAAAATACTTAATATAATCCCCAGGTGCCAGAGGCAAGTTGCTGATAGCGTCTTCAGCCACCGAGGTAGAGAAGTTGTTAAATGAATTGGCATTTAATGAAGATGAGGCCATAGATTTATATTTAGCACTGTGTTGGTTTATAATTTTCCACATTGCAACTTGTGGATTCGAGGCATTGTTAATATAGTTGTCATAAGCTTGTTGCTAAGTTATCTGTAATTCATTTTTCTGTAGTCATTGATTATAGTTTGGGCATTAAAATAGGACTAACTTTATTAAGATCTATCAAAAATTCCAATCTATCCCTCATACTCCTTAAGTGGTCATTAAACCAGTGACAGAGAAATTGAATTTTGTTAACCATTTTGGATTTTATTGGAAAACATGTATCCATATTACTTATAATTATGTCAAGAAATTTGCCAAATTTTTCATCAATTGAAGTTCCCATCAAAACCACCACCACCATTGAAACTATCATGAAACTCAGAAAGCCCAAGATAAAGAACGATATGATATTCTTACCTTTTCACTGGCACAGGGGCTCAGTTCTGCACTTAATCATTATTGTATTGTGATCTGACACAAGTCTATGACACTCTTAGTTGTTCTAGAGAGGTCAACATTGGTAAATATTGTATCAATGGAGGCATTGTTACGAGTGTTAGAAAATGTAACTTTTTGCAAGCAAACATAATATTAACTAAATCATCAGTCTTAGGATCCTTCCCTGTAAGATGAACATTAAAATCCCCTGTAATAAAGAGTGGTATAGAAAGATTCATATTTTTTTAAATATTACTCAAGGTTTCCAAGAATATATCAGCTATATACCGTAAGAACCTGCTTGCTCAGATTGGGAAAGTGAACTCCAGCAACCTCTGCATGAATTTCCATTGAAAGTGACCTGAGGTCAAATGCCTCACACTCCACACCCTCGGCAATAAACACACTGACCCCACCATGGTTCATGTTAGTCCTACAAAAACCAGAGACAGCCGAGTAACCAGGAAGACAGTAGGTCTCTAGCGATCAACCACAAGGTTGGTTCGATTATTGCTGATTTTGTAAAGGTTATCTTTCTGTATTGATATTTTTACACATGTGTATCCGTCATTCAGCCCTTTCTTCCTTAGAAAGTTTATTATTTGTTCTGGCTCTATATTTGGAGTAAGGCCAGACAGAAAAATCAAACTATCTTAGAGCACATTCACTGCAGGCAGTAGATTGGTCTGATCACTTGAACCCCTAGATGGTGTTGGTTACAGTGGCTTTATACAAGAAAAGGCACTGTAGTATTGGTCGGTTGCTTCGCAGCTCGGCAATCCTATTTTTCCTAGTTAGGACTTGAGTCAATTCATCATTATTTTTTGCGATTTTTTTTTATCAAGGATTTCGGGTTTATTTTTATTTTCGAGTTTATTTTGTTTACTTTCACAGATTTGGAATCGTTGACATCGTTGACATCACGGTTAGTGATGCCGTCGAGACGAGAGATTCTCGTCTCCCGTCTCGTCTCGTCTCGTCTCGACGAGACGAGAGAGGTATTTTCTCTCGAATAAAACCTCGAGACGAGACGAGAGAAAAATGCTCTCTCGTCGAGAATTTCTCGTTTTTCTCTCGATCTCTCGATCAAAAAATTTGCACAATAAAAAAAAATAAAAAAAAAACAAAACATCTTTATGATTTTTTCATACATAAGTAATTTGGTGATACCTATTGTAATAAATTCGTAGTTAGCATACACATTTTCTACACTTATACCTATACCTTATCCCTCGGTCCACCCCTTCAACTTATTTGTGCCACTGTGTAGAACAAAATTTTGACTGGAAAGCTATAGCGTTTAAGAAGTAGTTTGTGCACAATACATATTTTTTCTATACAGGGTGTTGCAGATTGCTTAAAAATACGTTGCATTGAATTAAAAGAATGTTTTTACAGCATTTAAAAAAATAAGGTTACTATAAGTTGTACACAATGAACACATAGAAAGGTACAGCGTAAATAAATCTTTAAATCCTTTATTGTAAAATTTAAAGAATAAAAATAAAATTAAAAAGAAGCAATTAAAAAAAATCTATTATTTAAATAATTTTAAATACATTTTCTCTTCTTTTTAAAGCTCTATCGTCCAGAGTAAGAATGTGTCAATAATCTAATTTTTCATACCAAGAATCCACCGTATGCCAATTTTCAAGGTAATACGCCAAGAAATGCATAAAATATTTAAAAAAAAACTATTATTAACATTAACACCCTGTAGATAAAGAAGGGACCTATGTCAATTACTTTTAATTCATAAAATAACCCAAGGAAACCCCCTTAAACCCCGAATATTTTGTTATATTTTATGCTTTTCTAAATTAAATATTTAGTATTTACGAGAGGGGGTTCTCTCGAGCGAGAGAAAACGTTCTCTCGCCGAGACGAGAGACATATTTTCTCTCGGCTGACGAGACGAGACGAGAGAAGGCCTATTCTCGTCTCGTCTCGTCTCGACGACAACACTAATCACGGTTGACATTCACATTATTTGTTACTTCACTTTCACTTTTTCTTGTATTTTTCAAACTTGAACCTCAACAACCCTGTCGCCATCTAAAGGCATATCCTGAACCTCGATGTCGGTGATTTTTGACGACGATGACGTTGACGTTGAACAGCTCCTGATGCACCATATAAAAAAATATATCGATCTGTGACTCCTCATAGAAAAGGAAATTTCAGGAGGTTTCCGATTATGTAACAATATATATAAGATGCTTTCAAAAATATTTTATGACATTTCCGGCCAGACCGGAAGTTAAATATATATTCAGATTTACGGTTAAATTCAAATTTCCCTTTCAAAGGGGGGGCTCACAAGATGATATTTATTTTAAAAATGGCACTTTAGAAGCCATTTAAAAAATCAACACTTCTGCTTATTGTTTTTGATATCACAGAGCAGCCATGTTAATTTTTTCCAATAGCTCCTGATGCACCATAATTAAAAAAAATATTGACTTGTGACCCCTCATAGAAAAGCAAATGTAAAGAAGTTTCCGAATATGTAAAAATATATATTCAAAAATACTTTATGACATTTTCGTCCAGACCGGAAGTTAAATATGTATTCAGATTTCCGGTTAAATTTAAATTTCCTTTTCAACGAGGTGTCATAAGCTGATATTTATTTTAAAAATGGCGCTTTAGAAACTACTAAAAAAAACCAACATGGCTGCTTATTGTTTCTGACGTCACAGAGCAGAATTTTATAAAATAAATATATATTCAGATTTCCAGTTAAATTCAAAGTTCCTTTTTAAATTGAGATTTACTTTAAAAATGGCGCTTTAGAAATAATTTAAAAAATCAACATGGCTGCTTATTATTTCTGACGTCACAAAGCGTCCATGTTAATTTTTTCATAGGGATGCTGACGTATCATTTTGAAAAAATATCGACTTGTGACCTATCATAGAAAGGGAAATTGGAGAAGATTCCGATTACGTAAAAACAAATATAATAGGATGCTTTAAAAAAAATTAGGCTTGACCGGAAGCTTGGGCGACTTGCAGAATCAATATTTAAAAAGTTTATCTATGTATCTACGAAACGAACAGTAATTTGGCAAGACGGCGTCTTACGCATTATCAAATATTGATATCAAAAAAGGTAATTTTTGTCCAATTTAGCCAAACTTTCGAAAAATATACAGGGTGAATTTTCGAGTTTAGAAATGTTATTTATAAAAATAATGATGATACGAAGGAAATTTACCTATTTAAACTTTTAAAATACTTTTGAAAAGTTTCACTTTTCAGCTGCCCCTCGTGATTATGTCTGTTACTTGTTAACACAGCCATCAAAATGGCCAAAACCAAACTAACGCAATAAAGCTTATTTTAATAGAATTCAGTGGCATGCAAAGATATTTTCTTTGAGTTAAGAAGCGAACATGTGTTTTTCTTAATTATTGTGCACACTTTTGGATATTAATATTCTAGATGCTGAATTTCTAAATAGGCTATGAAGTAGTTTTAAAGTTGTTGAAATAACTAGTGTCATAATTTATTTAAAATGTTCCAGAAGTTATTATTTCAAATGACTCCTGATGGGCCATTTTTTAAATAAATATCGACTTGTGACCCCTCTTAGAAAAGCAAATTTAAAGAAGATTTCGAATATGTAGAAATTAATATAGGATACAAAAAATTTGTAATAATTTATAAAAATTGCCTACGAAATCATTCTTTAGATGAGAAAAATTAATAGTTTTACTTTAACTCTTTCGATTTGGTAAAGGAATCAATTTTGGACGTTTCTTAGATATAAATTTTGGGCGTTTTTTGGATATCTCCGAAACCATAAGTAATTTGGCAACACGACGAACGTACTATTAATGGAGATAAAAAAGACTATTTTTGGTCAATTTAGCCGACGTCATAGTTCTTACGGTTTAAAAATAAAATTATGTAAAATATACAGGGCGAATTTTCGACTTTTGCAATTTTTTTTTTATAAAAATAATGATGATATGAAGAGAATTTGTTACCCGTATACGCTTTTAAGACACTTTTGAAAAATTTCACTCTTCAGCTCTCCCTCGTATGTCTGTTACTTGTGAAGTCCCAATAAAGCTTTTTTTTAATAGGATTCAGTGGCGTGCCAAGTTATTTTCTTCGAATTATGAAGTAAAAATGCGTTTTTTTAATTATTGTGCACACATTTTGGAAAATTAATATTTTAGGTACTGATGGATTTCTAAGTAGGCTATAAAGTAGCTTTCAAGTCGTTGAAATAAATAAAGTCATAT
>JAEQML010076321.1:0-13417 GCA_016904865.1 Pissodes strobi
CATACATGTTGAAACGTTTTAACCACTAAAACCACCTTATATTATTGCACATTTGATTTTATTAAAAAAGTAAAAAAGAAAACAGTCTTCTAAGTAGATGTTAGGCAATAATACTACAAATAAATTTAACATTATTCTCAGGAAACGCTTAGAACAACCAATTTTAAAAATATTTAAATAATTAAATATGAAAAAGCCAAAGTATATTTGCAATTGTTCAAAAATAACTTAGGTAATACTTTCTTATTATTATTATCTATATTTTGATTTTGGACAATCTCCCTCAATTTTCTATGGAATCAAGCTTTCAAACTACATTTTTTAGGGAGCAGTGGTTGCTCTAAAAATAATTCTGGTTATATTCTGATCTTCCTCTTCTGAATGTAGTCAATCATTATAACTCTTCCAGCTAAAAAGCAGTATTTTCTCCCTTTTCAGAGGGATAAATATGCATATAATTACTCTCACGTCCTATGTCTAAAATAGGCCCACGTATGGAAAAGCCTTATAACTAAGTGACGTTTTATGTAGCTACCTGGCTATAATTCCAGGTAAATCCTCATCCCTTCGCTGCAAGTATTTTCTAAGCAATTCCGTGATTCTGTTAGTATTGTACATAGTCAAAAATGTCTGTAAAGAAACAGGGTGTTTCTTTTTAATAATCTGAAACCCCGTCACATATTTGTAAAAATCGGCAAAATCCTTTGGAACAAATTGTTCTACCAAATTAGTTTCGTACACAAAGTCCACTACTTCAGGAAAATCCTCTTTTCTGCTAAACTCTATCTCTCTAGGTATATGCAGCATCTCAGTTTTGCCCAACTGATCCAGACCGAAGTTCGAGGGTTTGAATGAGTTTTTAATTTTTTCGGGATCAATTCCCGTTGTTCTGAGGAGTTCTTCATCTTGAGTGGACAAGTTTTTTATAAATAGTTCCACTTGAGTGTCGTCGAAGTATCTTAAAAACATATGGCTCTCTCTCACGTAACACAGTTTACCACTTGGAGCTACTCTAGTACGTATGGCAGTTTGAGGTCGATCTAATGACTTTCTTCTTTTAGGTCCGTTTTCAGAGGAATATTCTGATGATTTTCTATTTGTGCTAACCGACTCACCACTTTGATAGTCCGCAAAACTCAGGGGAGTTTTCCTTTTTTGAATATAGGAAGGTGAAGTTACATTTTCACGTGAAAGTGCCTCTCGCTCCGCCACTGAAGGAGACTTAATTTTGGAGGAAGTAGATTCTTCTGGAAAGGTAAAGCTAGTTTCGTTGCCGACTGGAGATATGGGTTCTATTTCCGGGCTGTAAATCGTCTTCTTAATTTCCTTTGTACCAGACTGATACCCTTCTTTATGTACGGTAGACGTAGGAACGTATGGTAGAGGTATTGGCAGTATATAATCTAATTTAGACAATGATTGTTTAGAACTGGGATTTTTCTTGGATTTCGATGCTTTAGGAATTGAGGGCACCGTAGTTATCTCTAAAGTATGAGGCACAGTAATAGTCGTGATATTTTCTCGAGGTTCTTGGGAACCATGTGGTATACTAACTTGCCTTTCCGTGGATTCTTGGGACAAGACCACCGCTTTTACAGTTGAGAGTGAGTCCTTAGGCTCTGAACTGCTCACTGGAGTTGTAACTGTGGCATCATCTGCAGTTTGTTTGATTTGTTTGGGTTCAGAATAAGGTCTTTCTGCAAATAGAAAAGACACTAATTTAGCAAACTAATTGTAGTTAGTTTGCTATACTAAACGAAGAAAAATAATTGCAATTAAATAAAATGTATATACCTTCATCGCTATCAATAATTTCAATACAGTCTCCAGAACGCACAGTCGATTCTTCTTTGTTAATAATACCCATCTTACTTAGAAATTTGCTCTTCAATTTCGCGTTGCGCTTCAGTTTCTCCATCCACACTTGGAATTCGGAATCATTATCGTCCTGATCGTTTTCGAATGCTTGCTTTAGGTTTTCTTCGGAACCTGAATGATTTTCACTTGAACTGGTTATGACCGTCATACGTAAGTCATTCTCATCAACCGCATCTAAAAATACACATATTTGAGTAAACACAATATATGAAGACTGGCGGACATTTTGGACGCAAAAGAAGGTGCTAACTTATCAAAAATATCGAAGAATATGCGAAATTAATTGCTCCAGTATTACCAGAAAAATAGCAGTTTTGTAATGTTTTATCAGATGAGAAGTGTACAGAGTGATCTGCCAGAAACGGAACTAATGTAACTTTGTTTGGTTATGGTTTTTTGAGAAATCCTATGTAACGAAAAACTGTTGCAATTTTAATTGTCGCTGTAGTATTTCAAATTTTGTTGAGAAACCCGTCTTAAATTAGATTCAGACTATTATTATGTATTCCCTGGTTAAAGTTTTGATGAGTATTTGCTTTATGCTAAAGTATAGTTGGAATGGATAATAGATTCATGTTACACTGCAACTTCTGCATAAAACAGCTTACTCTCAGTAAATAAAAGTAAAACGCAAAAGTAGACATTCGACATTTTTGGTATAATGAGTAATGCATGGATTTCTATTGTAAATTTTTGTAGGTATATGATTTAAAGGCACCCAGGTATATAGCTCGATGGTTAAGGTAATAAATTCTGCTTTTGATGTAAAAGCAGACATTTGCGTACAGAGGTTACATCCAAAGTACACATTTGTCTTTGAATGACTCCTGTTCCCGCATTCAAGTCAGGTGTTCGCCAACGCGTTGAGGCTATTTGTTTTGTCGAACCTGCATGCTCAGATTGAAAATAGAACGCAGTGACGAAGGTGTTATGAGTTTTGTTTACAAATTAATTATCTAGTGTTTGTTACGGAATAACACCAATTAAGCAGAAACATGGATAACATCATTACCAAAAGACGAAAAAGAGTAGCAAATAAGTAATAATGAAAACGTGAAAAAGGCAAGACACAAAGGTATGTCTATTTTGCAAATTCTTGATTTACTTTTCTAGAAATTCTCGACAACGCCTGCCTGAATTCCACATTTCTGGGCATAAAACAAACGCTTTGCAATATTGTTTATTAATTATGACTGAGATAAGAAAATTCAATGAGTATTTTTAACGCAAAAAATCCTAATCATATCAAGATATGTATGTATTGAAACATTGTGTCACAAGTAGGTACACCGAGAAGGCCGGGTACAAAAATTAAAGACAGTGCTGAAAATGGGGAAAGATTCCTCAATCTTCCACTAGAAAAGCGAGGTGCAACAAGACCTTAAGAGACCTGAGTCTTAGTATTTCCGCTTTCAACCGTCTAAATGACAAATTTTTACAAAAAGCACCAACAGGTCTGCCTTGTCAGGGGTGAACCAGATTAGAAGAACTCCTTTAGAGAAAAAACGTCTCAACGGTGAAAACTCTTCATGATGAATATGATAGTATAGTGGCTTTTTCTGATTTCTGATAGCGAAAAAAATGAGTTGAGAGCTTAATTTTGTATTTTATGTTAACATAATCTTCAGCAATTATTAATAAAATAATTTTCTTTTATTGCAATCCTAAATTTTATTAGCGTAGATACCGTTATACCTTTTACAAAATGCAACACCATGCAGAACTATACATGTTTCATTTTTTAAACAAAAAAACTTTTTCAACGATAAATCAGATATTTTTATATTTCACTGACGTCTGACAGGATTATCCATATTTTATCATATTTTTTTTTAAACTGTGAGTTGCATTGAGTAAGTGATGACACTAGCAAGTTTTTAGCGTTTAACTCAAAATCCTTGTGCATCAAATATCTGCTTATGCATATATACGCTTCATTTATAGTTTAGATCCGGCGCACTATTATACACTCCCCGGTTTAAGTTTTGATGCGTCATTGCCTTAAGGTGCGTCCAGACCTGTGACAAGACCGCGTATCGTGACACCGCCGCGAACCTCGTCGCGTATAGTCTGGACGGTACCCCGTAACCGTAACGCGTGACATCGCTGCGTTTACCGCGTGTCATCAGTGCGTTCCATGTCTTGTCGGTCTTTTAAAGGTGCGTCCAGACTTGTGACAAAACCCCGTGACGTGACAGCGTCGCGAACATTTTCACGACGAGGCGAACTTCGATGCGTGTCATCGTCGCCTGTCATCCCCTCGTGTCATCGTCGCGTATCATAGTCCCGGTCACGGCGTTCCGCTCATTTAAATAAAAAACAGTCGGTCATCATGGACGTTGCAGCAGCAGCGTACACAGTTATAGATCATTTATTGCGTAATTCTATAAATGTTAACGTTGTCTCCTGTTCCCATTCCATCTTGATATTAAAGAAACATATACTAATTCGAAACAAAAATAGCCGCTACACTGATTAAAATTCAATTAAATATGCAAAACGTTCTGATGATACGCGGTCCCGTCCAGACTTGCCGAACCAAGCGGCGTAGCATCCCTTTGATGCGACGCTAAAAGACCGACAGGACATGGAACGGACTGATGACACGCGGTAAACGCAGCGATGTCACGCGTTGCGGTTACGGGGTACCGTCCAGACTATACGCGACGAGGTTCGCGGCGGTGTCACGATACGCGGTCTTGTCACAGGTCTGGACGCACCTTTAGCGTCGCATCAAAGGGATGCTACGCTGCTTGGTTCAACAAGTCTGGACGGGACCGCGTATCATCAGAACGTTTTGCATATTTAATTGAATTTTAACCAGTGTAGCGGCTATTAGTATTTGTTTTTTTAATATCAAGATGGAATGGGGACAGGAGACAAAGTTAGCATTTATAGAATGTCGCAATAAATGATCAATAACTATGAACGCTGCTA
Organism: Pissodes strobi; assembly: GCA_016904865.1. Lineage (NCBI taxonomy): Eukaryota > Metazoa > Arthropoda > Insecta > Coleoptera > Curculionidae > Pissodes > Pissodes strobi. The sequence goes on from JAEQML010076321.1 coordinate 4,816, forward strand.
CTGCAACGTCCATGATGACCGACTGTTTTTTATTTAAATGAGCGGAACGCTGTGAACGGGACTATGATACGCGATGATGACACGCGGGGATGACAGGCGACGATGACAAGCATCGAAGTTCGCCTCGTGGTGAAAGTGTTCGCGACGCTGTCACGTCACGGGGTTTTGTCACAAATCTGGACGCACCTTTAGAGTGAATTCTCAGGCATCCCATCTTCGACGAAGGTTGGTTAAAATATTCATCTTCTTATTGGTTAGAGTGGCAAGATTTTCGTATTCGAATTTCACAGGAAATTTGACATATCGCGTTCTCATTTATAAACTAACTTGAACCTGAAATAATGGTTTGGATGGAACATAGAGATAATTCAGGAAAGTTTTATGTTCAGCACACAGTTAGAAGGACGCAAACCTGAGTCTCAAAATATTAAGTAGGTTTTGGATATTCGCTACACATACCGAAATAATTACAAATATTTTTTCTTGGCCCGTTTTAGTCTCATTTCCTTTAAAAAAATGTGATAATCACCTTTTTGTGCTCAATTGTTATAAATATCCCGAACTCAAAAACTTTAGGTTTGCTTCCTTTTTAATTGACTAGTTAATGCTGTTACGTTTTTCCGTGGGTTCACACAAAATTACAGCATTTACTGTTTTACGATAATACCTACTATCTTTATTCTTTATCACTGTATACAATTAAACACACTAAACTACTCTTATAACTTTACAACTAATAACTCTTTACAATTCAACAGTCGACACTCAATGATTAACTAACTCCACATGCGCTTTGCCTGGCTATTTATAAACAATCTAAAAATCTATCGCGATTACTCCGTGCGAAGCGAGGCCTCTATAGTATTCCCGACCAGGCATCAGGAGTTGCTGAATCTTCGCGGCCGGCGATGACTCATACGTAGACGCGACGAGGATAGTTCTATAGGGTAGCACAAAAACATTCGGATGGTTGCTAACTGTGACATTGCCTCCCTCTTAAACCTGATCGTCCCGATTAGTTACTTCATGTCTGTGATATGCTTTGAGCCTGTCGCGAGGTGGACAACTTTTAATTTGCTTCTGGGGCTACGTTGAATTCTATACACTACGTCATTAATTCTTTTCATAACTGTATATAGGGCCTTTCCCATACTGGCGTTAGCTTGGGGATCTTCCTTTCTCTGTCTTTGCGGATTATTTAACCAGACTTTATCGTTCATATAAAATCCTGTAGAATTAGCTTTGAGATCATATCGTGTTTCAGTCGGTCACTGGCTTTCTCGGTGTTTTCTCTCAGGCCCGTCTCCAGGGGTGAGGCGGCGAGGCAGCCGCCTCGGGCGGCCGATTTTTAGGGGCGGCCGTTTTTTTTTTTCTATAAAGTTTTAATGTGATTGTATGTAACACGGTAAACACTCTCGCAATGAATATGAAAAACGCTTCATTCGTACTATAAGCAGCTCATCGCGCGTTGTATGCAATAATAACCAACGCCTTAAAAAAATAAACCCCACCTATATAACATAACGGTCTATTCGCAATTAGCATTAGCACTTTAAATTCGCAGTGAATGAAAAATCGCATTAACAGTCGCAACTGCTAATGAAAAATCGCGGCTTAGCACATCTTTAGGGACGGGCGACATCTCCCTAAAGCGATTCAGGACAATTTTTACGGAAGTGACCGAAACGCAACCCGATTGATTGATCGATTAGCTGACTGATCAGCATGTAGCACATATTGAGCGTAGAGCGAGCGCTTGTTACATATAGGTACTCGTGCGTTTTTTTAGACCAAAAATTCAAACTCCGCGCCCCCAAATCAGAGGATCCACATCAAAGTAAATTTTTTTCGAAAATTATTTTTGAATTTTTTTTTCGCTTTCATTACAGAAACGGTTAGAGGGATCCACGCACATGTGACCCACGTACAAATAATTTTTTTTAATCACATACAGGATGTTAAAATCACACATTTTCCCAAAAAATCCCCTATTTTCGAAATATTTCTAAACAGAACACTCGTGCGATTTTATAGACCAACTAAATACCCTCTCTAAAGTGCCCACTTCAAAATCATTTCTTTTCGAAAAATATTTTTCAAAATTTTTTCCCCGTTTTTATTACCGAAACGATTAGAAGAATCTACTTACATATCACCAACGTATAAATAAAATTTCCAAAATAATATATAGGGTGGTAAAACAATACATTTTAAAAAAAATTAATTTAAAAAAAAATTCAACTATCGGTACAGAAAACTTTAAGAACTTTTCGATGCGAAAATCGAACTCAACGCACCCAAAAATCTAAGATATTCGAAATAAAAAAAGGTTATCCCCCTACGAAATTCCCTATTTCGTGCCGAAATCTGAAGAAAAATGCTAGATTTTGAGAGAAAAATTACATTTTATCGAATATCTACCTTATTTGAACTCCTATCGAAAAACTTTATAGAAGCTTTTCGATCGACCTTAAGACGGCACAGATACCGGCGTAAACTGATTTGATATATCTTTTTCCGTTGCCACACAAATTAAGAGAATATAAAAATCACGTTTGGTCGATTTGGGAAAAAACGAAACGTCGTACAATCAAACTGCGACACATTATAGTACCCGATGAGACCTATCTTTTTCCTATTCAAAGTTTACCTCTAACTCTTACCGTTTTCGAATTATAGCCGGTTTAATGAAATTCTCGAGTTTTTTAAGGTTCCGTGAATTTTTCCGAAAAAATTTTTGAAAAAAAAAATCCGTTTTTATTACGAAAACGATTAAAGGGATCCATTTACATGTTATTAACATAAAAATAAAATTTTCAAAAGCATATACCGGGTGGCAAAAAAAAATAATTTTTGAAAAAAATACCCTTTTTTCGAAAAAAAAAACGGCAATATATATTTTTTTTAAGTTCGACGACTCACATACGGGCTAAAGGCCTTCGAAATACACATTTTTGATGGTATTTATTTTTTTCGTATCAGTCGTAGTTTTGGAGCTACGACCGTTCTCGAATTTAAACGGCCGATTTCTCGAAAACTAAGAATATTTTTTTTTCGTAAAAAACCTTTTTTCTCGGCTTTGAGGTCCTCTACCTACATGCCAAATTTCAAATTGATCGGAAAAAAATGCCGATAGGTTCCACCGATAGGTTCCGGTTCCTATGGGACAAAATGCAGGTTAGGTCGATGTAAAAATATGATTTTTTTCCGTTTGCCGAAATTCTTCTTTTTTCTACCGGAAACTACCCGTTAAAAAACGTATTTCGCGATTTTCCCCACTTCTCGAGAAAAATTCGGGAAACGGGGCTGTGGGAGTACCCAATAACCGGGCGACCCCGACTCCGCTGCGCGCAGTTTGGTCGCGGCAAAAATTCGCTCCCAGCTCCCGTTTAGCCAGAAATCGCGAAAAACCACGCGATTTTTTATATTATTATAGCCCCCCAAAACCCCCCTTAAAATCGAGCCCCGGCATCCCCGATTTAATTCCAGGTAGCCCCCCACGTGGTACCATCTACCATGAAAATATAGACCCTGCAGGTCATCTCCTTATACCGGAACCTACCGGTTAAAAAACCGCGCGGGCACCTATTCGCCGGATAGATCATTATTGACTCCTTAATTGGTCTGTTGTAAGGGGCGGCCGAATCCTGCTCGCCTCGGGCGGCCTAAAGCCTGGAGACGGGGCTGTATTCTCTGACTAATTCATGGATGTATATTAACTTTTCCTTAAGGGAGGCCGCGTAGTCTTGAATTTCCATATCCTGGTTGTCTGCGCGTTACGAATAATAGGTCACAGGGTAAACGGAGTTCTCTTCCATATAAAACCATAGCTGGTGTTAGTCCTGTCGTGTCATGGACTGCTGATCTATAGGCCATGAAAAACAGTGGTATGTGTTGGTGCCAATCTTTCTGACGTTCATCTACGACCTTTGACAAATGTTCTTCAATGGTCTTGCTAAACCTCTCAACCATGCCGACTGATTGTGGATATAAGGCTGTAGTCCGTGTTTTATGGATGTCGAGTATATCATAGACTTTCTTGAAAACCTTGGATTCGAAGTTGCATCCTTGATCCGAGTGCAGCTCTAACGGAATACCAAATCTGCTGAATAGGTTATTCACGAGAACTCCTGCTACGGTGACAGCTTCCTGATTGCGGATCGCAAATACTTCAAGCAATTTACTGATTTAGTCAATTGCCACTAAAATGTACTTGTTACCATTATTTGTTTCTGGAAAAGGGCTAGCTACGTCACTGGCGATACGTTCAAACGGTAGACTCACAATATACTATTTCATTTTCACCCTAGATATTATTTTGGCTACTTGACTTGCGGCACAGGTTGAGCACTACCAACAGCACGATTTCACATCCTGGCAATAATAGTTGACCCAGTAAAATCTGTCGCGGATCTTGTCTATCGTTTTGATCACTCCGATATGAGCACCAGACTATCCATTATGAACTTCTTCCAGAACTTCCGATATCTTCCTCTTTGGTACCACTAACTGTGTCTTCACTGCTTTTCCATCAGCACTTTCCCAGACTCGTTTAAGAAGTCCATTTTCAACTACCAGGGAGTCCCACTGAGCCCATAGAGATTTAAAAGTAAATCCCTTAGTTGAACTATTTCTCCAGCTTTGTATTGGTTGACGTTCTTCTTTAGCTTTTAGCAGCAGTGCTATTTCATTATCCTCAAGCTGATCTTTCTTTGGTTGCTCTGTGGTCATCTGCTGATCAACTTTAAACTTGATTTGTAATGGGAGTGATTCCTTCTCGTTGGTCTATTCTTTGGCAATTTTTATAATTATCCTCGCATGACCTTCTGGATAAAATATCTGTATTATTATGCTATTTTCCTTCCCTGTGCTTAGCCTTAAAGTTATGTTGTTTTAACTCTTCCTGACTTGACTTTGAACTGAAAGCGTCTCTGGATGGAGACGTAGACCGAAGTTGTACTCGACAGTCTCTCTTGAAATGCCCAGCGCTGCCACATCTATAGCACTGATTTAAAACATTTCGGTTACGTCGCCTATCTTCTAGTGTCTCCCGGAATCTTTGTACTTGACAGTCTCTTATGAAATGTCCACTCTTGCCACATCTATAGCACTGATTTATAGCATTTCGGTTACATGGTCTGACTTCTAGTAGCTCCCGGAATCTCTGTACTTGACAGTCCCTTTTCAAATGTCCAGTCCTGCCACATCTATTATAGCAAATTTTACAAGACCAAGAAAATAAAAGGCAACTAGCACAGGACCGGCTTCAGAAAATTTTACAAGACTAAGGAGATAAAAGGCAAGCAGAACATGATCAACTTCAGAAATGAATGCTGGATGTAATTGTAGGCGAGCAAGGAAAATTACAGAAAATATTGGACGGACAAAATGAGAAATTTGAAAAAGAGCTAGAAAATATACAAGAAGTTGGATACGTACAAAAAGAAGTAGGAAACGCACAGAAAGAAATGAAGAATCTACAAGTAGAAGTTGCGAGACTAAAAAATCAAGGACCCACCGAGAGGGTATTCGTAACTTCAACTCCATCTAACGTGTGAGGACGTTTTGAAAAATATTCGGATAAAATATGGCGCCAAAACATTCTGACCAATAGGGGCTTCTTCGGACTATCATATCGTTGGATATCGGATGCATGAGAACAGCCATTAATGGCTGAAGTAAATCTTGCTTTTGATAAGCGTCAGATCTGACAAACAAGGTGTTTAAATATGACAGAAATTTTATATTCCCCTATATTTTATAGACCGGGAATGTTATATTCCCGGCCTAGGACGGAAATCTTGTACGTACAGTTATTGCATGTTGCCAAGCAACGAATACATGCAATATACTGGAATCATAACTCTTGCGATGAGAAAACACATCGGAAAAGTATAGTTTTTTCGTCCGATCCGAGAAAAAGGAATATAAAGGAAAATTTGAATATATGAAATATATACACTAGAGCAGAGTTTTATCCATAATACCGAAACCGAATTTTTGCACTCGTCACGCGTTTCGCTAACCATGTTAGCGTCATTAGGAGATAATTAAAGCATAGGGGAGAAAATAAACATTAGATATAAAAAATGATAAAATTTCCATATGTCTCACAATAGTTATTTTTGTTACCTAAAATGGAGTTTTTCAGGACAAATCATTGCTGTTTCTGGAATAGCAGATGAGTCCTGAAAAACTTCATTTAGGTACGTGTGACAAACACTATTTTTTGTCATATGCAACCAAAATTTTCAGAACGCTTAAATTTGCAAATTTACCATAATTTTTGAAGTCCTAATGTTGGAAAAAATTAGCTTAGAAATTGATATCGTAGCAACAACAATTTTGTCATGTCATTCGAAATTTGACATTTAGGCATATTCAGGAATTTTGGAATAGTCCGTAAAGGTTGCCATGATGACTTTTAGGGACTAGGCCGAAAAATAAGCATTTTACTGACTTAAATGAGTCCGTAAAATAGCGATTTTTGGGAGCGTATGACAAAAAATCAATATTTTTAATATTATGCATTTTTAAACAAGTCATGTCGTAAATAGCCTTCACGCTATTAAAATAAAAAGTAGGCTATTCCAGTTGGAATTTCAGGGAAACAGGTGTTCGACTATAGCGTTTTTTAGCATTAAAAATGCTAATTTCATATTACATCACCAGGAGATTGTTAAACATAGGAAAAAAATTAGCATTTGATATAAATATTTTTTAAAATATCCATATGTCCTATAAAATGCATTTTTAAACTCATTCTCTCAATGCTACGTTGCCAAACTGTGTTTAGATTCTTAGGTATTGGGAAATGAAATATATAAACGTAGCTCAAAACTAATTTCTCAAATAACTTTGACATTGATCAAAGGATGGATAAATTTTTTTAGCTTTTTATGTGATGTTGACAAACTGTGTTTGGCAACGTGATAAGCAACACAGCGCTAATTTTTTTTTTTATATATGTAATAATAACTTCAGCTTTGATCGAAAAGGGAATAACTTATTTTCTCAATGCTACGTTGCTAAACTGTGTATAGATTGTTAGATATTGGGAAATATATACTATGACGTTTCCTTAGGATTTTGAGTGATAGACTCTCAGAGCAGCCAAGTGGATTTAGTTAGTGAAACCTTACTTTAAATGTCATTCATGATAGGTTGACAGTGTTGCGAAAGTGTTTTTTTATTCTGAGATAGGTATGCTGCCACGGCGTCCTGGGGTCACACGAAAGAAAATATTTTAAAACCGCTCCGAAATAAAGAGCCAGAATTTTTAGATAAAAAGTCAGAATTCTCAGATAAAAATCAGGATTCTGAGAAAAAATGTCAAAATTCTGAGATAAAAAGTCAGAATTCTGAGATAAAAAGTCAGAATTTTGCGATAAAAAAAACAGAATTCTGAGATAAAATGTCAGAATTCTGAGAAAAAAAATCAGGATTCTTAGATAAAATGTCATTATTCTGAGATAAAACGTCATAATTCTGGATCCTGGATGGATATTTCGATATTTCTTACTTAATCTTTATAACTCAGACTTTTTATCTCAGATTTCTGACATTTTATCTCAGAATTCCGACATTTTATCTCAGAATTCTGTTTTTTTTTTATCGCAGAATTCTGACTTTTTATCTCAGAATTCTGACTTTTTATCTCAGAATTCTGACATTTTATCTCAAAATCTCGATTTTATATCAGAATTCTGACATTTTATCTCAGAATTCTGTTTTTTTATCGCATAATTCTCACTTTTTATCTCAGAATTTTTACTTTTTATCTCCTAGTTCTGACTTCTTATCTCAGAACTCTGACTTTTTATCTAAAAATTCCGACTTTTTATCTCAGAATTCTGACTTTTTATCCTGGAAATCTGTCTTTTTATCTGAGAATGCTGGCTTTTATATCAGAATCAGGCCCGCCGGCGTGCAAGGCGTGCACCGCACACGGGCGGCAGGGCCAGGGGGCGGCAAATCGAGCGCCGCGACCAATAGGCATTTTATATTTTTTTGTAATTTCTCATAATCATAATTGAGTGCAAAAGATTACAAGGTGGCGGAGCAATCACGGAGGAACCACAACAATTTTTTATGAGGTAAAAAAATCTGTTTTTGTTGGTAAATTCTCTAGGGGGGGCTGTTTTTAATAAGACCTTGTTAATTATACATCAAAATGAGGGAAATTTAATGCAAATTCTAAAAATATATAAACTGCCGTTCATAACTTTCGAACATTCAAAATTCGTGGTCCGATTTTAACAATCAATATCTTAACTAATAATTGATGGAATTAAATGCGGTTTTCGAAATAATCAAGACCAATGCTTTACAAATCAGCTGACTTGTACTAAATACCTAAAATGATCAATATGCAAATTGTACAGGGTTATTCGCAATTGCCTCACAACATTCAAAATATTCACATCTCTCCCAAATATGCAGAAGTAATTTTTTTATCGGTTTGATGATAGCACAGTAGTCATTGGCTCCATACCTCGGGACGTTTTCGAGATTTTTCATTTATCGATAGCGTTTAAAAAATTGCTTAAATATCTTGAAAATCGGTATATTGGAAAGTTTGCCTTAATTTGAAGCTTCTTTT
>JAEQML010076322.1:0-13416 GCA_016904865.1 Pissodes strobi
TTTTTAAGTGTCCCCTATCAACTTCAGTTTTTAGCAAAGGTAACCAAGTGCTATTAAAACTAACAGAAGTTGAAGCAACACATTCATCTTTATTTAATAAAATTAAAGCACTTTCTTCAATTTTACGTTTTTTAGATGAAGGCTCCTTTGCTAAACTACTAGAAGCGTTCCATTGTATTCTGTGATTGTTATCAGATGCATGTTGACAAATATGTGATTTGTGGCATTGTGCATTTCTAATATTAGTTTGGTGTTCTTTTATACGTTTTGATAATGGTCTACAGGTCTCACCTATATAAAATTTATTACATTCACATGGTATTTTATAGATAACATTTTTAGTAGTTTCATTTTCATTAAGTGGTTTTGTTTTTGTTAGTTTAGATCTAAGGGTGTTTTCTGTTTTGAAAATGGTACGAATGTTAAATTTATTACCTATTCGTTTTATTTTGTCTGATAAACCAGGAATATAAGGAATAAAGAGGTTCGTAATAGGTCTATTTTGATTTTCTCTGATATTTGGTTGTTCAAATTCTATAAAGCATTTTTGAATGAAATCAATAGGATGGATATTATTAATCAAAACATTGAAATTTTGATTATTACAAATTATTTTCATTTGATCATATAGACTTTTTACGACCCTCTTTTTGACCATTATTGGGTGATTTGAATTAAAATTTAAATATCTGTTTGTATGTGTAGGTTTTCTGTATATTTTTGTTTCGAAACTATTCAAGTCTTTTTTTATAAGAATGTCAAGAAATGAAAGTTGTTCATTAATTTCTCTTTCTATAGTGAATTTGATTGTGGGTTCTTTGGTGTTAATATGATTTAGAAAATCGTTAAGAAAATGTTCGTTTATATGGATAAATTGAAAAAATGTCATCTATATAACGCCACCAAATTAAAGGTTTATATTGATAATTTTCAACAAAATTTAATTCAAAATTGTCCGTAAAAATATTACTTAATAAAGGTGATAAAGGCGAAGCCATAGCCATACCATTGTTTTGTTGATAGTAATTGGTATTGTATTGAAAATAAGTAGTTTTTACGCAAAAAGTAAGTAATTCGAGTATTGTGTCAATATTAAGTTTTGTACGTTCACCAAGGTTAGTATCATTTGCTAATTTATTTCTTACAGTAATTAAAGTTTTATCAACAGGTACGTTGGTAAATAGACTAACAACATCAAAACTTACCAGAGTATCGTTAGGATTTAAATTAATTTGTGATAGTTTCTCTAAAAAATGTTGTGAGTTTCTTATATATGAGTTAGTGTTGTTAGCAAGTGGATTAAGAATGTTGAGTAGATATTTAGCAATGGGGTGTGTTGGCGAATTTATACAGCTGACTATTGGACGTAGAGGAATATTTAGTTTATGTATTTTTGGCACTCCATAAAAATGAGGTGTTTTACTATTGTGTGGTGTCAGTTTGAATCTTTCTATGTCATTGAATTGATTTTTGTGTTTTTTTAACATATTGTATATCTGTCTCTCAATACGTTCTGTTGGATCATTATTTAGTATTGAGTAATTACCGTCATTTAAAAGAGACATTATCTTTTCATCGTAAGTAATGCAATTCATTATTACGTTTTAATTACCTTTATCGGCTGGTAGAATTTTAATAGTGTTATCTCTTTTTAATGATTGTAATGCTCTTTGTTCTGTGTATGTTAGGTTTTGTGTAGTATAACGTACCCGGGTCGATTCTACATAGTTGAATCAGATAAGTACAATTGTGGTTTGCCTTTATTTTGCCAATGATCGTCAAATTAGATTAAAAAGAAAAGCAAGCCCTACGTTGTGTTATTATTATATCTTGCACAACTTTACTTACTCATTATGCGCTTCAACGGAACATTATTAGGGAAACCTGAGGGAAAGGTGCGTCATGTAAATGAAATCACAGATTCCTAATACGCCTAATTTATTAAAGAAAAGCGTGCCGGACTCAGCCTGGAATTCACGAGGGGAAAGAGTACGGCAGAGAAACCCTCGATCTTAATTCCTAAACCGAATTATGCTGTATAATCTATTAGTATTTTAATTAATTAAATTACTGTCTCCCGTACCACAATTCGCAGTTCCACACTTGCAACAATACATTTAAAACTGAAGAGATTTTTGTTAGTTAACCAGACGCCGCTGTAAGGTACTGAGGTCCTGGATTACGGAGGCTACCCAGCTATTTAGTTGCAAATATGGGACAATACCATAGTATAGTTTCAAACTTATCTCTAGAATGATCATTATATTAATAACTAGGATATTCTCCCGTCAGGGTAGGAAATGGTTAGTATAGATTCATCAAGGCCCTTGTGTACTCTCTCACTCATTCTAATATTAAAACCCTAGCACGAAAAGACAGCAAAAAATACATTTTATGTTTTCACTTAAAGCAGTGTTGATCACAGCATAACACGATTTCATTAAATATATACACAGCTTATGCCATCAAATATGAATTATCCATGAAAATAGAAGAAATATTTATGCAAATTATGTTTATAACAATATCCAAATATATACACATGTTATGCGATCAAATAGGAATTATCCATGAAGATAAAGAAATATTTATGCAAATAATGTTAATAACAATATCCAAATATATACACACGTTATGCCATCAAATATGAATTATTCTTGAAGAGAAAGAAATATTTATGCAAATAATGTTAATAACAAAATATATACACATCTTATGCCATCAAATATGAATTATCCATGAAGATAAAGAAATATTTATGCAAATAATGTTAATAACAATACGAAAATGTATACACATGTTAGGCCATCAAATATTAATTGTCAATGAGATTAGTAGAAATATTTATGCAAATTATGTTAATAACAATATGAAAATGTATACACATGTTAGGTCATCAAATATTAATTATCAATGAGATTAGAAGAAATATTTATGTAAATTATGTTAATAACAATATGAAAATTTATACACATGTTAGGCCATCAAATATTAATTATCAATGAGATTAGAAGAAATATTTATGCAAATTATGTTAATAACAATATGAAAATGTATACACATCTTAGGTCATCAAATATTAATTATCAATGAGATTAGAAGAAATATTTATGCAAATTATGTTAATAACAATATGAAAATGTATACACATGTTAGAACATCAAATATTAATTATCAATGAGCTTAGTACAAATATTTATGCAAACTATGTTAATAACAATATGAAAATGTATACACATGTTAGTCCATCAAATATTATTTATCAATGAGATTAGTACAAATATTTATGCAAATTACGTTAATAACAATATGAAAATGTATACACATGTTAGTCCATCAAATATTATTTATCAATGAGATTAGAAGAAATATTTATGCAATTTATGTTAATAACAATATGAAAAGGTTTACACTTGCTAGGCCATCAAGTATCAATTATCAATGAGTATTAAATATATAATGCTACAAATTATGCTAATCACAATATTATAAGTTTCACTTTGCCGACTTGTAATGATATATTGCAACACAGAAGCAAAACAATTCACCAAATTAAACCGTACACTCCGATGGTTTCTGACTCTCTATTTTTCCGTTCTAGAGCAATACCTTTCGGATCTCCTCCAAAAAACCTCGCAAAAACTCGACTTCAATTTATGACTCGATTTATCTTTTACATATATAAAGGGTGTCTCAAAATATATACATATATAGGGTGTCTCAAAAATGAATGTATCAGGTCTAATGAAATAGTATTTTAAAGAGGTGTGTTATCTCATTTGTTTAATTTTAAATGGTTTTTCTATCGTTATTTTAGTTCTAATTCTAAATTCGTCTTTATGTTCTTCTGGCAAGTATTGTGTTGTTTCTTCAATTGCTGAAATGATATCAAACTTAGGAACGATTTTAGGTGTAACTGAGTAATTTAAACCATTAGAAAGAAGAAGGTTATCAACATCAGATAATACTCTATCAGACAAATTGATTACAGTTTTTTCAATAAAGTCGTTATTTTAGGCAATAGAAATTTCTTTGTTTAATTTTTCTTGAATGAGATTATTAAATTTATTTATATGAATACGTTTTTGTTTATCAAAATTTATTAAATAACTATTATGAACACAGTTACAAATATGATTGATTGAAATCTATAGGTAAAATTTGGTTTTGCAAGTTTAGTTTTAAATTATTAATTTCTATTTGAATTTTATATTTATTAAATCTATGAAACTGTAATCTTTCTCGTAACAGAGCATTACTTGCTCTTTCTAAGATTTTTATGGTTTTTTGGTTGTTGTATGGTGCTTTAAGTCTTAAACCTTTAGGAATCAAGTTATTGTTTTTGCATTTGTGTAAAAAAGTTTAACTGTTTTCAAAATGCAATAGCTTTTTATGTTTATTTTCTAAATCTCTAAAAATAGTACAAATACAAACAGATATTTAAATTTTCACCCCATAACGATCAAAAAGGGGATCGTAAAAAGTCTATATGATCGAATAAAAATTATTTCTAATAATCAAAATTTCAACACAGAAAAAGAATTTTTGAGCAATTTTTTATAGAATTTTAACAACCAAATATCAGACAAAATTAAAATAGACCTATTGCGAACCTCTTTATTCCTTATATTCCTGGTTTATCAGACAAAATAAAACGAATAGGTAATAAATTTAACATTCGTACCATTTTCAAAACAGAAAACACCCTTAGATCTAAACTAACAAAAATAAAACCACTTAATGAAAATGAAACTACTAAAAATGTTATCTATAAAATACCATGTGAATGTAATAAATTTTTTATTACGCATGCATCATAATCAACGATTATCGCACGCTGCAGCGTGCTTAAATAGTATATTATATACCTAGGTTGAGAAGTAAGCCATTATTTACCGAGCACTTTTATATCCTGAGGCGCGGAGCGCCGAAGGATATAATGTGCGAGGTTAATAATGGCCTTCTCAACTGAGGTATATATAGATTTTTTTTTACTACTAACACTGATATATTACCATATATGATTCGATTTGATTCTTATATTAGTCATTTTCTACTTATTTTTCAAATAGTTCGAAATATCAAGTAGCCTGGAAGTTCAGTTGTCTAACTGACAGATATCGTAACAAGAAGCGTTTTTTCGCGAGCTAACTACAATTAACCACGGTATACTACAGGATACTACTTTGTTTTCACGAGGATTAATTTAATTGTGAGGGGAAGTTTCGTGACGTCACTATACATCATCATTTTTCAACTACGGCTTACTGCAACTTACATACGTGACGAGGTATGGTACCCGAGGTTTGATGGAGTCATGGCGGATTAATTTTGAAACGTTAAACATGTGAAATGTTTGTTTTTTCATTCTGAACAAGTTTGTAAATTATACGTTCATGAATTCTTCTATAGAAGCCTCATACGCGTCGGAATTCTTACACAAATGTGCCCCAAATGGGATTTGGGCAGCATAAAGTATCCTGAACATATTCATCGAAAAAATATCATTAGTTTGCTTATCTCCAGAGGCCACCATTCTGTCATTAAAAATATGAGTAAACGTTCTGCACTGATCAAACTGATCATTTTCAAATAAATATGCAAAATATCTATATTCTTTTCTAGCAATGCAAGATCTAACTATGGTATTTTGGCGAAGACAGAAGCAGACAGTACAATTTGTGGTGGGGTGCCCGCTTGGCACTTACTTCAGTATTACTTGTAGTTAACCGTGGTTACTCGCCAAAAAACGCTAATAATCTCCTGACAGCTCTATACATACAAAGTACCTTCTCTCCATCTAAATTTTGACAAAATCGCATTATTAATAAGAATATTATGGGGAGTCATGAAAAGTGAGTCATACTGTATATATTTTTTTACTAATGGCACTGATACAATCCTTATCATTATTTGAATTGATTAGATTTTGAAATTAATCATTTCCTACTAATTTTTCAAATAATCTGAAATGACAACTAACAAGTTTGACATCTTGACATTTTCCGTTTCCGTTTCATTATTGACCTAGGTTTTTTTTAATATTATTATTTACCTAGGGTGAGAAATGTTACTTCTCATTTGAGGAATGGAGTAAATAATGGTGATTTATCATGTTAGTAGTAAAAAAATGAAGTTTATGATGCGCCTACTTTTTTTAAAGGTTGCTATAGAAACATTTGATCATGTCAAATGTGACAGATTAATATATTCGTCAATATATTCCTTAAGTTTAATATTTAAAACATTTTTGAGATTATGATGCATTCGTAATAAAAAATAACGTATGATATACGTGTATAAAAGGCCTTTAAAGCCCTTGCGACTTACAAAACACTCCGCTGCGCGTCGTGTTTTGAAATATGTCGCGCGTGCTTTAAAGGCCCTCTTATACACTTATATCATAATATACTATTATTTAGGTGAGACCTGTAGACCATTATAAAAACGTATAAAAGAACACCAAACTTATATTAGAAATTCACAATTCCACAAATCACATATTTGTCAACATGCATTTGATAACAATCACAGAATACAATGGAACGCTTCTAGTATTTTAGCAAAGGAACCTTCATCTAAAAAACGTAAAATTAAAGAAAGTGCTTTAATTTTATTAAATAAAGATGAATGTGTTGCTTCAACTTCTGTTAGTTTTAATAGCACTTGATTACCTTCGCTAAAAACTGAAGTTGATAAGGGACACTTAAAAATTAACTAATCCTTTCAACAAAAATCATTAAATTCTTCCTAAGCGAATAACACCAAATTATAGATATATAAAACTTCAAAAACAAATTAATTTACCAAATAACACCTCAATATAACACTAAAGACCAGTTAACCAGTAATTAAATATGGCATTATAATTGTCTTCTTGTCAAAGTCAGTTCAAAGCCTGACAATCTGCAAGAGCTTTTTACTGTTTTATTGTATTTGCTAACCATTTTCATTTTTAGTTTATTTTATTCTTGAAAACGATAGCAGCCTTGCTTATCGAAACGTCGAGAATATCTAGCTAATTCATTAGGGTCACTAAACTAGTGCTGTTTACATCCTGGAGCCAGAGCCGAAGATGCTCGAGCCTCTTGGGGTATAGAACCAATTGAAAACAAGCGTAATCATTTGTGGAGCCAAAGGCAATCAATTACAAGGTAAAAATGAATCCTCCACAACAATATAGAACATATCTACAAAAACATCCTTATTATTGTGATATTAATATCGCTTTTAAATCAACGACCTCGAAAATGTTTGAAGGAAAATAGGCTTCCATACGAGGGCCTGTAATATACTTAGGGTATACTCAGATTTCTTTCTTAATATACTAATGACAAAGGACCAAAGAAAATTTTAAGAAACCACGTCAATCTTATGCTTTCCTAGTTTGAGCACCATTAATGGTTAACTTAAATGATTTATTTATATTTTCTTGGCCATTAATGAGCTCAGATTTTCTTATGATTGTGTGGAATTAATATAATATTTACTTTCAAAATTTAATTCACCTCGTACTTTATTCGGAATATATTACAGAATGAGTAAGAATTTATTTAGATTTGAGTAAAGAAAGCGACCGCAGCTGTCATGTATTTTGCAATGCACAGAAGCAATTCAATCACCCAATAACGTGGGTTGAAGGAAAATAATCTGCAAGTTAAGACACACTAAATCTTTAAAACATACAAATAAATTAGAAACGCAATGAGCCGCAACTTAACTTTGCCGCCATAGAAAATTACTTGAATGATACTTTTTGTTAGTATTCTGAAACGGTTTAAAATTAAGCAAATATTTTTTCCTAAGAGAAACAGACTATTTGCTGCGTATCATTGTTGTTGTAAATTGAAGAAACAACGGTTGTACAGTGGATATTTCTCATGTGTTTATACACCCATTAATGCCTGGGGGCATTTTTGAAGTAATATTCGTGAGATACATATCTAAGCAATTTGAGAATGGGACTAAAAATGCTTTGCCGATCTTTTTGTTGATCATTTTATATAATATAATTAAGGAATAAAAGTTCCCTACGATCAAAATCTTGGATTGTTCAACCCCAGTTTTGTTCTTCTGCAGGGCAAATGAACAATTTTTTTTAACATCCCCGAAGTGACAAATATGGTGGTTGTGGCCCTATTGGAAGCGACGCAGACATCAAAGTAGCTTATTAACGCTACTTGCACATGTTGCTTTCCTTCATTCTAAAATTAAAGCTAATTCGATACAATTTGCTTCGTAAAGTGCTTTTTTATAATAACATTCCATCACGACTAGTGATCAAATAGAAATTTGAAATGGTACATTTTCATTGGGTAAATAGTTTTTTTTCCTTGAAATGCTATTTCAGTTATCATGGTGTCAATTAAACTGTTAATAAAATATACACTTTATTAATTTTACTATCAAATATAGATATTTAATATTTACGCTATAATATTTGTAAGATGTCGCTACTTTCTCAAGGTAATAAGCAAATATTTTATGATGATTCATAAATTAAATAACTGCGTTTATCCGACATGAACTATGGTACAAAAAACAGATGTGGATGTGTTCATAACACGAATTACAAAGTACTGCTCTATCTCTCATCATACACTTAATAGAAAGCTTTATATGAACATGCAAACAACAACAAAGTTAAAAAATCACAGCAAAGAGAATATCGACAACAAACTTTAAACGTATAATTGGTTTGCCAGATGGTTTAGCAGTGATTTATTGGTCAAGATCAAGTATTTCTGCTAGGTACAGGGTGTTACAACGAGGACTGAACAGTGGCTTATTTTTTACTTTTCCTGTATTTTTAAAAGAAACCATAATAGCCATTCGATACATTTTTTCCTGCTAAAATCAAAAAGTGAATAAAGAAACATTTGAACCAAAAATAAAAGATCTACGCCATGGATGAACTGTTTTTTAAATGGAATACTCTGTATATTACATTTACTACAATTCATCATGATCTTCTCGTATGTTAAAATATTACGCCTTTCCCGAGTCTTTTCTTTTAATTAAGTCATATTTGTCTAACAGATTTTAAAAAGTTCTTTCTAGTATTAAATATTCCCATCCACTTGAGACACTTTTTGGGGTACCGCAGGGTTCCATTTTCGGTCCGTTACTTTTCTTATTTATACCTCTGATAGTCTTAATTCTGTGACACATTGCAAAGTACAGACGTTCACAGATGATATGCAAGTATATTGTCGTTTTGATGCTTATGATTACAGAGAGACTGAGTCCAAGATAATCCAGGATTAGAGCATCTTGAGATCCTACCTACTAAATCATATTTGATAATTTTTGGTAATGAAATTAAAGTAAATTTTTTGAAAGAAAAACTTAATATACATACAAATTGTTCAGAACTAAAATATGTGGATACTGCAAGAAATATGAATTTGACATTAGATGCACACAAAATAATATTCTCTTGCCACATATGAAAGTCAATATGCTCTTGGATAACGTCAATTCCCTCAGTTTGAGAACTCTTTTCTGAGGTGAGGAATTTCTTCTCTCCACACAAAGTAATATTCTTTTGCCACATATCAAAGTCAATATGCTCTTGGAATAACGTCAATTCCCTCAGTTTGAGGGTCAGCTAAGAGCTCTTTCATACGATCCGTTTTTTCAACGGGTCGTAGAACTGACGGACCGGCAACGGATCGGATCAAACCTTTCACACCGATGAAAGGACGGAATGGTGCATGCAAAACAATATATTTCTGGGATATCCGTCAACTTTACCGGTCCGTCAGCTCTCCGTCCCGTTTAAAAAACAGATCGTATGAAAGAGCTCTTAGGTTTAAGGAACATTTGAAAGCCATTTTCCAAAAGACGTATTTTTCATTACAGATACTTTATAATAACAGACATATCTTGAGTAAGGTTAAAAAGAAATTTGTGTGAGTCCCTTATCTTACCTCACTTCAATTATTGCTGCTTTTTGTGTATCGTTTTTGTTCGGACCAAGAAAGTAAATTTCGTATACAGAAGGTTCAGGATTCATGCCTCCGCTCCGTTTTGTTTACGGTTTAATAAAGTTTGACGTTGTATCACATTTATATAAAGATATGAATTGGATAAGTAGAATGGATGCTCGTAGAGAACTCCATTTTAGTAGTTTTTTAGTAAATATTATTAATGATCCTGGTTCTCCTGTTTCCATTCCAGAGCGCTTAATTCTTCGTCATCATTGCTATTGCTATGTCTCGGCGCGGTTTATCGTATAATGCTTGCCATTATTTTAATTCGATATCTGAGCAATTTTTGAACTTAAATATTAATGTTTTCAAATATAAATAAAAAATATATATGTTAAATTTGCAGGATTAGAATTATTATTATTATTTACAGTCATTTTAGTAAATTAGTTTACCGTATTTATAAAGATACTCACAAGTGTGTTCAAAAACGTTTTGAATATGCTTTCAACTCTAACGATTTAGTTTTGTACAATTTTAACATTCCACGCCACTGTCCTCGCATTCCAAGAAATTAAAATCCATGGCGATACTACTAACGCCATCCCTTGTTTACAACGTTTATCCACTGCTTTAAACATTCTAGAAAGCTAAAAGTAAAGCAGCATCGAAAGGCATCTGACCATTCACAGCGCTTTCTACAAAAAAGCCCCTGTATCCCGGCGATATTAGTAGCGCCATCTGTTGTAACAACGTTTATTCATCTGTCCGCCACCCCGCCAAATAAGCAGTCCTGCATTCAGACGCATATATCGTGCAAACCAATCACCTCAATTTATTTCAAACCCCAAGGCCGTATCAGCTACACTATGCAGGAACACATTCGGACATTCGGCCAATCACTGTCCCTTAACGGAGGTAATCAAGTTAACTCCTAAATTTCCGATCTTTAACAATCGAATTTTTTAAAAACTAGTTAACGTATTTCGACCAGATTTGTGTTAAAATTCATAAGATTAATTTAGACAATCGCTGACGTAAAGTTTTACATAACTTGGGCGGTGACAAAGGGGCGTTATCAACTTCTTCAAGTTGATCTAGTTTCCACGTTCTAGTATCAAGTTGCATCTCGACTCTCCACCATGTAAGTCGCTCTAAAGGTGCTGTTCCCGCCGACATGGCGCCAAGCCGCCATGTCAGGCCAGTTTTCACGTTTTGAGACCTCCTAATCACTCTAGTTCTTTACTCAAGTGACATAGTGGTATCCTGCCATAGTCATCGTCATCTTAAGCCTATAAACAGGTATTTATCGGCACCCTGACTGACATTAATCTCACAAGTATGGCGCTGTACCATCGTTGTACTGGCGTCCTCAATGGTCTTGCCCATGGGATTTCTACAATCGAGCCTTGTCTCGAACCACAAGTAATCAAGTCTTGTCTCGTATCTCAAGTAAGTAAACACACACGTTTACTTTCACATTTTCTCAGACGCTGTACCATCGCTGTACAGTCGTCCCAATGGTCTTGCTCATGGGAATTCTACAATCAAGTCCTATCTCGAACCACAAGTAATCGAGTCTTGTCTCGTAACCCAAGTAGGTAAACATACACGTTTACAATCACATTCATTTTTGCGGGTATAGAAACCGCACTCACAAAGGCATCGATGTCATGCTATTATGCAATAACTGCATACCATCTCAATCTACTACATTCAAGTCATTCCTATTTGCAAGATCTTGCAATGTTTAACGCGGTACCATCGTTGTACCAGCGTTCCCATTTGGTCTTGGCCATGGGTTTTCAACATCTCTATCAGAGTATAACACTGGGTTGCTATACTCTTGCCTTATTCTGATATAAGGATTACTCTGCACTAGTCTGCATACATTCTCTGGCCTTATGCTCATATAAGGATTAAACGGCACTAGTCTGCCAATATACTTAAGTTTTCACAAAGCCACTTAACGGATTTCAGCTTACCTATGCTACCTGCATAGCATATTTTACATTCATTTTTGCGGGTATAGAAACCGCACTCACAAAGGCATCGATGTCATGCTATTATGCAATAACTGCATACCATCTCAATCTACTACATTCAAGTCATTCCTATTTGCAAGAAGTTGAAGTACATTGTATATAGAAGCTAAGGAAAGGCTTAGTAAGTGTTTTTAAGTGACTCCTTTGAACTGGAAGATAAACTGCTGAACGATTTGAACGTTGCTCGTCAACTGGTGAATATAGTGTACATATTAGCTTATATGTGGACATTAAAGTAATATTTATCTTGTTATTATTGCTTGTATGTTACTGTATTTAATCTTAAAGTTATCTCAGTTAATCGAGGTCATACGTAGCTGTTCCGCAGGAACTTTAATGAACATTTAATTGTATTTAGCTGCATGGTTGTGTTTATAAACATATACATGTTTAGTATTATTACAACTGTTTATGCAATGCTTTAGTTTTTAAGAATTTTATTTATGTCATATTCTTCAAGGTCGAAACTTGCCTCAACTGATATTGTTCATATCGTAGCACGGACTACGTACATTGATTTAATGTTTATATTTTGTTTATTTATGAGCTTCCAGTTGTTTTCAAGTAAAATAACTTATTAAAATATTCATATAATGCTGAAGCTTTTTGTTTTATTTACAAAATGACTTTAGCACTAGCCCTATAGTAAATTAAAGTGCCTACGAGCACATCTCTGTTTGTTTAGAATATCGACCAAGATCGAATCTGAAACAACAAGTATTTCCTTGAATATTGTAAAGGAATCTGCTTTTCTAATATTTTAATTTCGATTACCTGTTAATCTTGCATAGTTATATTCTCTAATAATTACATCGGTCTCTTATGTTTTTAAATTATTCTTATTATATTATTGCCTTTAACTCTTGGAATGCTCGCTCGTCTAGTATATTTCTATAGATGCTAATCTGGATTTTAAAATTATATTTTTAAACTTTTGTAATTATAACCTTATTTTTTAAACATATCATTATTTGGTTCAGTAGAGTAGCTTTTGAAGCTAGACTGCGCCTATTGACATACAAAATTCATTGTATATTTTTTATTAGGTATATATTTTCCTGAATAAAAGGCATGAATTTTTATTATTAGTAATTATCAACTTAATATCATAATAAATATAGAATCTTGAATTAGATAGAGCAATGAAACTAATTCTTATCCTTTAGACTATGATTTACTTTGATTTTTTAGAATTATTAACAATATTAACAAATTTGGAAAAAAGCCGTTCGTCAAACATTTAAAAACAGATAAATCAAACACCTTGCAATGGTATTCTCTATATACGTAAACCCATTATTTTTCTTGGCCCGTTGAACACAACTTAATAAACGCCTTACGTGAATTATAAACATACATATTTCAAGTCGTAAAATATGCCAGTCATTTTATTTAATAACAGCAAAAAGCCAGGTTGGGATCTTTAATACATTTGCATA
>JAEQML010076323.1:0-13416 GCA_016904865.1 Pissodes strobi
TTTCTCCTCGAAAAATCTGGATTCGACACGTAAGCAAGCTATTAAAATGTTTTTAATAAGAACGAACGCTTACAATTCCGAAGTCGTCGAAAATTTTAATGTCGCAATTAGCATTTTAACATGTTTTGTAAATTCCAACCTCCGTTTTAGTACCTCAGCCTTTTCCGATAATTCAAATTGGTTATTCCAGTTAACATGATTGTTGCATTCCGATCCCGGGTCTTTGACTCGCTGAATGTTCTTAATTGAAACGCCCGGTGGCCAAGGTTTTCTTTTTAGAGCAAAATTTTGAGGGGTCTTGTTTTTGAGGAGTGTAACTAATGGGCGCTAATCATTCTAGTCAGTTCATCTATCTAAGCATTATAATGCAGTCAAAAAAGGAAGTAAAAGTCAGTTGCGGTTTGGGTCTGACATCGGGTTTTGTAAAGTTCAACACAATTGGATTATATTCCAATAGCAAGTTGTATTATTTTGTTAAAGCATGTGATAGATGCTATGGTTAGACGCGGTTCGACGACATTTCTTGAAACTTGAATTCCAATTTAATTTTTAAAACAAAATTATTAGTTTATTTGAATGTTCTCTCTGGGCGAACTAATAAAAACTTGATTCATTTTTTAATCAATTTACAAGAATTATGGAATAATTTGTTGGAACAACTTAATAAGGAACAAAAAGGCTCATTTTTAAATCGTACTTTGGCAACATATTTTTTTTAGATTGAAACTACCGAGAAGGAATGGAGAGTTTGGTATGAGAAAGATAAGCCGGAGGAAGAGGATATTCCTTGTGGATACCAGAAAAATTTGGACGTGTTCCGCAAGCTGCTTCTTATACGATCGTGGAGTCCCGATAGAACTCTATCCCAAGCCAGAAAATATATTATGGGTAAATTCTGCATCATTTTTATTACTTCACCATATTTTACAAAAATACTACAATTTAAACGAATCTCTCCAAATACACACTTTTAGGTAAAACTATATATAAATAACTGGCGATTCGTTCAAGCGGTAGTCTCACATTATACTGTTCCATCTTTCCCCTAGATCTTGTTATCGGTCCTTGACTGGCACAGTTTAAACACTGCCGACACCACGATTTAACACCCTGGTAGTAGTGGACCCAGTAAAATATGTCGCGGATCTTGTAAATCGTTATGTTCATTCCGAGATGAGCACTAGACTTTTCATTAGGCCGGTGACCCACTAGGCGGGAGCGGTGGCGAAAAGCGGAACGTTGAGCGGTGGTAGACCGTCCTATTTTTACGCCATTTGGTATGGTAACTGAACTTTGTGTATGTGTGTGTTTCGTGTTGTATTATAATTTGGATTCATTCCAAATTTGCTCCTCATTGTGGGATAAAGGCTGTGAGGAGTCTCCTTGACATACCTACTGTAGTTTCACGTTTCACATCCAAAGATATGCTGCATAGATAAATATATTAAAGGCGGCTATATACTGAAACAAAACCACGTTAAACCGAAACGAGAAGCTTCTACTTTGCTACCCGTCGCCGTCGTCGGAAACCGCTTTGGTGTATCTTGACTGATGGCGGGGCGGGACCGCCATCGCCAGCGGCTTCCCGCCACTGCTCCCGCCTAGTGTGTCACCAGCCTTATGAACTTCTTTCAGGACTTCCGATATCTCCTTCCTTGTTATCACTAACTGTGTGCACTAATTTTCCATCAGCGCTTTCCCAACCTCGTTTAGTTCATTTTCAACTACCAGAGAATCCCACTGAGCCCACAAAGTTTTTAAATTAAATCTCTTCGTTGAAATATCTCTCCAGCTTGGTCTTGGTTGATGTTCTTTTTTAGCTTATAGCTATAATGATATTTCATTATCCTCAAGCTGATCCTCTTTAAGGTGCTTTGTGATCCACTGCTGATCAACCTCACACTTGTTCGTCAATACCTACTTACCAGTAGCCGCACTTCAAATCGAGTGATGAAAACTAGTGTCGTCAATTCTCGAATAGCTATAATTCTTGGTGATATCATTGAGGCTTCTATAGTCCACGCAGAATCTGGTAGTCCCATCCTTTTTTGTGACTAAGACAACAGGAGATAACTATGGGCTTGACGACTCTTTAATATTTCCATCGTCAAGCATTTTGTCCACTAATGTGGTAACCTCTTACTTCGTCGCCGGTATGCTCCGAGGATGCTGTCGTATGGGGTGGGCACTTCCAGTAGCAATTTTATGTTTTATGTTGTTCGTTTTTGCAGTATTGCTATTTTTCCTTTCAAAGGCTTTGCAGCTTTTTGATAAATTGTGTAGCTTTCTTCAGTTCTTTGAAAGAGAGATAATGCCACGACTTCTAAAAATGTTCTAGGACTGTAGGTGATGTTAAAGGTGTTGCTTCTGACCGTGTTTCGCAACTGCACCTCTTCGCAAGTGGCTGTTACATCTCATTTATTAATTTTGATGGAATTGGATGAAATATTTGCAATCTTTATCGGTATTTCACCTTCTGTTTTGACTAATGTTTTGCCTACAAGTTGTTTGCAAGGCAAATCGTGGTGCTGGTTAAGTCCGATGCAGCCTCCAAAATCCTTCTCCAATTTTACAAAAATTATCTGGTCAGTATTTCCCTTTATTCTGAGAGTGCATACGACCACTACTTTAGCCGGTGTATAATCTTGTGTTTTGGTAAGGATGAACTCTTCGGTGCCAAACTTGAGAAGGTTAAGTTTGTTGTCAAAAGAGAATCCATGTTGACCGATGACGTCCATCTCCAAAATAAATTCGTCTTCTATGTCGGCTACTAACACTGTGTGGTCTAATTTAATTCTTCCAAGTTAAAGTTCAATATCTATTTCTCCAAGTACTTCAGCAGTCTCACCGGTAACCGTAGGTAAACCTGCGTTTTTCGATATGGTAGGACTTTTAATATATTTGGACATTACTAATGTGTCAACAGTAATTGTAATGGCTTTTCCGTTCATCTATTCTTTAATAGTTAAACTGTCGGTGGTTTTTCCTAGGCTTTCCATGGAGACGATCCTGGGGACTTTATCTACTTTAGCCAACACCCGTCCTGCAATGTTGACTAATTAAAGATTTCCTGCTTTGACTCCTAGCGTCTCTGAATGGAGATCTAGACCCTAGTTGTACTCGACAGCCTCTTTTGAAATGACCAGTCCTGCCACATCTATAGAACTGATCTGAAATATTTCGGTTACGTGGTCTATCTTCTAGTGGCACCCCCCGGTGACCTGGAGAACTTCGGTTAATTTCGTTAATTTTCTTTCTAGATGGATACGGCCCTGATTTTTAGCTTAGAGATGTTACAGGGCGCCTCGATTTCTAGGGCTCTACCCAGAGCTTCACTGTTGTTATCAAATTTAGCTAGACGTAGCATCTTTTGTGTTTCTGGATCTCTGTTACTATCCACGAACTATTAGGCAGCAAATTCCTCTTGAAATTCTTCTGTTGCTCCCGGGTAGGTCAGTTGGATGAGACGTCTAACGTCTGCCTCAAACTCTTGCAGGCTTTCACCAGATTTCTGATGTTGGGACTTTACTTGTGTCTGATACAGTTGTCTTCTGTGCTGGTCTCCAAATCGTCTCTCCAGGGCAGCTACAAGTATGACATATTTCCCCCGTCGGCTGATGGAAATGGTCTGTAGAAGCACTACCACCATTATTCCAACCGTTGACAACAGCAGCGGCTTCAAGTTGTCTTCTATACATTGTCCAGGATGTTTGACCGTCAAACGTTGGTGGTTTAATATTCTGTCCTGTGGCGAATACCCTCTCAGTGAGTCCTTTAGTTTTTAGTCTGGTAACTTCTGCTTGTAGATTTCTCAATCCTCCCTGTATATTTCCTACTTTTATTTGTACATTTCCAACTTCTTTTTGCATATTGTCTACTTCTTTTTCAAACTGAGGCCGTCCAATATTTTCTGTTATTTTCCTTGCTCGCTTACAATTACATCCAGCATCCATTCCTGAAGCTGATCCTGTTCTATCTGCGTTTTATTTGCATGGTCTTGTAAATTCCCTGTTCTGTTCTGCTTGCCTTTTACGTTCATCCTCTTACTCAGAAGCCAAAAAAAACCTATTTATATCGCTTTATTTCGTTATTTTTAACATATGTGCCGAGCTCAGACCCCGAAATTCGATTTGCCATATTTCAGAATATCCTTGGCCACCAGCTACCCTCGAATATTTTTCTTATGGCAATTCGTTAAAAATTTAATTAAGGCTTGAAGAAACACAGTTAAAATAAATTAATCTGGAAACTAATCGTCCTAAGAAACCACTATAGTAAATAAAAATTATTCAATTTTTATATATACACAATAAGAATAGGTATATCAACGCGACTGCTGGGTGTTATTCCGAGGTATAAATATAACTGCGGGATCCTTATTAAATCCATTTTTATATTTACATTCTCATATTTTTAGATTCGTTGGGTAATGAATATGGCGAGCCTTGCATTTTAGACCTTGAGGCGACTTGGGTCGAGTCCGAACCTCGAACACCTCTTATTTGCATTTTGTCAATTGGTTCGGACCCTTCTCCGCAGATATCCGCTTTAGCGAAGATGAAAGAGATACGTAAGTATAAAAATTATGTCATCAGCTGTTTAATATCGCTACTATTATTTTTACAACAATGTTAGTAGCTGATCATTTTGACCAAAAGTGGTGCGAACTGAAGACATGAGTAAGTTATCCATTATAGATAGAAACATTATTAATTCAGTGACTTTATAGACTATATAATTAACCAGCGTTTAATTTAACTAACGTCTTTCTTCCGACCATAAAACGCAGAATTACGCTATCTTTAAAAACGCAAGGCTTACCCACAATAATTACTACTCTTGTCGCCTGCTTAGAAAGCTCCCGTTTTCTTTTAATGAATATTATCATTACCAATTCCTATTTAGGCCTTGATACTGCTCGCAGGGTCCTAAATACTTAAACATATATCCTTCCTTGCTTCCGCTCGCGAGGGGACAAACAAAAGCAGGTCGGGACACTTACGTTTTCATGGCTACCAATAGATTCTCTAACTACTCATTTTTACCACTTTCGATTCGATGACAGTAATGAAAGAGGATCTGTTTTCTTAATGCAGTAAAATAGGGAAATTGTCTAGCATGAAACTGCAAAACGTGAGTCACCGCGTCAAATTATCGCGGTAAATCAAAAAATAACAAAATTGGCGATATAACTAGACACTAAATACCGTACGTCTTAATCAATAATCACATCAAATGTTTTACGTAGAGCTAAACGTAATAAAATTAGTATTCTGTACCCTTTTGTAGCTCTAAAATCAGTATCAATGGGTCAAGGCCAAGAAATAGTAGCCAGAGATATGATAGAAAACTCGATTCAGTACGGCGGATGGGTGCTGCTTCAAAATATTCACTTATCCCTCCCGTTCGCCACCGAAGTGATGACGATGATCATAGATACGGAAAAAATCGACGAAACTTTCAGGATATGGCTTACTACGGAGGTCCACGAACAGTTTCCCATTGGGTTGCTTCAGATGGCTATCAAGTTTACCAATGAACCGCCCCAAGGTTAGTTAAAACTTTTAAGTCATAAAATACATTTTCCTGTAAAGTCCAATAATATTAATGAAATGAAGGTATCTTCACTAAGGTGCCTTTCTTCATATTTTATTCATATTAGCCACTGCAATTGGCTTTTTGTATAGAACGTCCCCAACATCTATCTACCAGACAAATTCCAAGGTCACAATCAGTGAGTGGTAAGGCCTTTAGTGCAGGTAAAAATGGTGGTCCCCAGCTTTTAGATAGTGGAGAAGGGTCGTGGTGAATTATAATGTCTCATCGCTACGTGGTTAACTTTTCGCCATACCCTAATGCAGGATCTTCAGTAAGATTCGACTACTAACCACGATTTGTTCTCCTTCCAGCTGTAACCTATTGGGAAAACTTGGAAGGGGAAAACAAATAAATACCACCCCAATTGAACAACTATAACAATATGTAAGCATAGCTTATCAATGCTCATTTATTCAAGTATATCTCTGGTAGAGATAGTATTTTATTGTGTGGAAATTTTACAAAAATTAACCTCTCGTGGGCGTCTTTCTTAAAATTAAAACCCTTTTAAATGTGTTAGCAAGATATAATGAATAAGTTAGTACTTACCCTTAAGGATGCGGCCAGCGCAACATGTGTGCTCCGTCTTGCACGTCGACGTGGGAGTGGGTCAATTGCTTACTCTTGACCAGGGCGCCACCAGTTTGAAATATCCAAATCCGTGGACCCAAACTAGAAGATCCTTGCTCTTAAGAATCCATAAGGGCGATCCAAATCGATGACTCTCAGCTACACAAGGGCGATTTAAAATCCAGACGACTACTAATTACACTTGTTTGATTGAGGTATTTCAGAGCAAATAAAAGACGGTAACGTTCGTGCAGGTTTAAGTTTATTGGCGTTCGTAAGATTGACGTCAACGTGTTGTCATATTACAATAATCAAAATAATATAAATATAAACAGGTAAAAGAGCTCAATTGGAAACAACAAATATTTTATATGCTCATAAATATATATAGACAGTAATTTGAATTAAAATTGCGTTATAATAGAAGTGAATCAGATAAGGAATGATCGAACAATTATCAGACACGTTTAGCTAAAACAGAATTAACAATATGATACCAAGTGATTATGCAAGATCAAAACCAAGATCAACAAATTAATCAATAATCACAATATACATAAGGCATCTATCGTCTCCTAAACTAGTAATTAAAAGTTATCTTTGTGCGCGTTTACCATGGTAGACGACTCGCAGTTGTACATAAAAAAACCCTACTGATTGAGATCATTAAATATCGTTATGTAAAATTGTTATATCTGGATAGTCAATAAATTAGTACGACAATGTTGATCATTTAAGACAATATAAATCAAATTGTAAGAATAAGAAATGTAATATAAAAAAACTATGAGCATTATTAGAACCACATTAGTAAATAGAGCAGTTAATTAGATATGCATTGGTAAGCTTTGCTTCCACCTAAACAGTTCCCAAAATAGTTATATCTATACCTCGCCGCAAGAAATACTAAAACACGCGATATGATACAACGCTGGAAAATTCTAAAACACGAGATCTAATACACGCTGGAAAATACTAATAACACGCTGAACATACTTCCTGGAAAATATCAGTAATCTAAACTTATCTTTACTGGTCTTCGCCGATATCACCTACGGCCTTTTGCACGTGGACTACTGCTATGCGCCTTGGGACTCATAAACTCTCAGTGGTATTTGAGGTAATACCTGACTGGTAGCTACTTGTCTCTCTTCAAGCAAAGCTCGCTCCAAATAGCTTGCTCCATATAACCAACTCCAAGCAAAAATAGCTCCAGCCAAAATAGCTTCCAAAACTGGCTCCCGATAAAAATGGCTCCCGGTAAAACTGGCTCCCCGAAAAAACCCTGCAATTCCAGGCAGCTCCTCTTTCAGAACACTCTCCAATCAAAGCGAATTTAAAAATAATAATGAGAGTATTTAAATATAATAATGAGAGTCGTCTTGCCAAAATGCGAAGGTCATAATAAAACCAATATCATATCACCCTACAGGTGAAAGACATAAAATACTAAGAAAACTTACCAATAAAATATAACCACTGTTTGCTCTTTTAAGAGTTCAGACCCTCAGGCAAGAACAAAGCTTGTCCATTTATGTCATTAATATTAAATCTAAATTTACTAAGCTTATGTACGACTTTACAAGTTCTTATAAGCAAAATTCAAAGTAGAAAAGACATTTATCAAAGATTGTATAGAACTTTATACAACATTATACCCTATTATACAATACGGATGCCCATAAAGACAAAGAATCAGCTGTGAGTGCTCGACTGCAATATCATACCGAAGACGGTATCATGAAACTATCATTCAATACGCTTATTTTCCCCAGGATATCACTTCTTGCAAAAATAATGAGTATAATCGTATAATAGTCGTGCTGTGCCTGTTCCAGGCCCAAGTTATCTTTTGTTTGACGATATTGCATGATATACGTGCAAGAATTAGTGAATTTTCAAAAGTAACACTCTCTATATAACAGTATTGTGAAGTATTTCAATGCCCTCTGAGACCCGTTAGAAAACTATAATATACCCTGATAAAATAAATCCCCCTGTACAGAAAATAAATAAGTATGAACTAAATGTAAGATATGTATATTTATTTACCTAACTACGTAGGGTTTTTCGACGGTAATGACGAATTGGGAACAAACGCTCTCTTCTACAGGCATTCCTCGAGGAAGGAAACGGCGTACTTTGTTCCAGAATCCACTGCACGTAGCAAGTTACCAACCAAAAATCTTGACTCTCTGGCAAAAATCCATTCAATCGAGTCAAATAATTCGCTACAGCAACCTAGTAACTACGCCACTTTTTATCGCCCGAAATAAGTATAATCACCCTCAGGGTGAATTAAAAATTCTTAAACATTTTATCAGACATACGCATTACCTACCTCCTTAGAAGGTTTGCCGAAGAAAGAGAACGACATTAGGTCAAAAACGACTACCTAGGTCGTGAAATTCAATGTTAAAAAGCTAGCAAAAACTTGGCCCACAGGCCCGCTTTACACTGTCCTATAGCCTGCGCCAAATACTGCAATATGCAATAAAACGTGCCTAAGGCTGTATGATATCATGCTTTGCCAGCAAAACAAAGAAATTCAACGATAAAACCACTATTGACAATGACCACACACACCGATACCAATTTATTTCGGCCGGCGATATTTAAAACTCCTACATCAAATCTGCTCAACGTGGTCAATCGAATCGAACCTAAACATACCTTTAGTTTTCGCCGAGGTCTTTGTTAAAACCATATATTTAATACTGCAAAGCAGTTTCTCCGTAGGCAACCAACAATTCTTTTAAGGTATATTACCGCCGAAAAGGAAATTATTCGTAAGGTTATAGGTTTAATTGAACGTTTCCGAAGTGCACTGCTATATACTTATATGTTTTCTTGATAGCGATGTAGAATACGGTACGATCTATTGATTGATTATATGTTAAGCCAGTGATATCAAACAAAGAAAATCAAATTTATAGTCAGCTAGACAGGCAAGCATAATAGACAGGCAAGCATAATAGACAGGCAAGCATAATAGACGCGGAGTAAGGGTGGAATCACTGACTTTGTTTGACCTCTATCTGTTACATTTTTTAATGCTAAATTGACATGTAACACCTCTTCACGTTACTATTATATACTAATGTTGGCGTGTAAACATTTGGCAATTTATGAATGACCTGCTCAGTCAGTTTTTTATTTTATGTCTTCTAAGACTCCCTTAGAAGCCACATACTAAAATTATTTTCAATTATACCATCAACGTCAAGAACTGACAAAATAGTATTTTTTAAATGGGATACCGCTTTTATTATTAGCTTTTTGATTGTTAAACAAAATATTAACTTTTTAAATTTTAAGGAAAATTATATCATAATTAATTATTGTTAGGTTGGGTTAGAGCATTGAAGCGGTCTGGGTTAAAATAAATTGATTAACACGTTTCCGTCTTACTTTTTGATAGTTAAACCTTCGGTTTGATCAGAAAATTCTTACGTCCGGCTTAAATGAAGAAAATGTAATGTAGTATTAGCCGGTTCTAGACCATTATTCCAAAGCAGCCAAAGTAAAAGTACCAAAATACAGCAAACACAGACAGGAGTCAAAGAGCTAGTCTAGAACCGGCTGATAGTATAACTACTTTAAATATGTCCTCCTAGGTAATATTGTTGTCGTGACTTTTTTAGAAATCATTCTATTGTAAATGAGTTTTCAAATGAACGCTCTGTATATTATTCGTTTTATAAATGAAATGTGTTCTTTGCAATGTCGGAAAAGATAATATATTTACAGGGCCGTAGCCAGGCCTTCGTTGGTACCAGGGCATTGCTGATTATTGTCAGGGCGACATTTGTAGGAACTCAAATAATTATACTATTTTTACGAAAGTAACATATCTAGAGGTTGTGTGACACATTAGCGTCAGTAAGAATGGTGGCTAGGATTATTACCAGTAGGAGAATCATCGTCCAATGCTAGTCAAGTTTTTTCTGATGTCCTTTTTAAAAATACTACCGCCAATACAAACCCCTGACGGACACACAATTAACAATCAAAGTGTTCGTATCAAAAATAATATCCATACCTGACGGCGAAAAAAACTAAATACTTGCGTAATCGTATCAACGGCGCGGCGATTTGAGAAACTCGCGCTTTATACCAACAATAGTGTCAGAGTTGTCTCTGATAGTATGTAAAAAGTATAAATACACAATCAACGCGATACGCGATAGTTCAGGGAATCACCGGCACCGGTTTATTTTCATCTCACTACACTGTTGCCAATTCATGAGTTTAATTCCGTATAAATTTTCTGTCAGGGCAAAAAATTTGCGGCGCCCTGATTCGCCCTATTGTAGCTATGGCCCTGTATAATTATTTATTTTGAATAAGCATAAAGTTTTTTCCTTTTAGGAATAAGAGCCAGCATGAAAAGGACGTATCAGAATATAACTCAAGATTTTCTGGACTACTCCACACAATCCCAATGGCCTCCGTTGCTCTACGCGGTTGCCTTCTTGCATACCGTGGTGCAAGAGAGGCGAAAATTCGGACCACTAGGTAAATAATCTACAAGCCAATATGAAATTTTTGAAAATAATATATTTAAAAAAGATCCGTTCAAAATCTATTCCAATAAGTTTTGAATTCATATGCTATGCTGGTCTTTTGGAACCAGAATAGCCTGTAATATAAGACAGTCCTGCTTCTTCACGTACTTATCCGTTTCGGATGTTGGCAGTCGTATTGGCAATTATGACTTTGTATGTAGCTGCTCGAAATAATTCCATGGAAGTTTTTCCAAACCAGGCTAGCAGATTCCGCAGCTATGAGATTCTTCTCCTGCCGGGTCCTCTTTTTCCTTTGACTTTCCCTTGTAGTATGTAATGTAGTAGGGAGAATCGGTGTTTATTTCTCACGATATGTCCCAGGTATTCGAGTTTACTGCACTTGATGGTGTACATGATTTCCAGTTATTTCTTCATTCTTTTGAGCTTGAGCACTTCCCTGTTCGTAGTGTTCGTTGTGTATCCACTGTATTCTAAGTATTCTCCTGTATAGCCACCTTTCGAATGCTTCAAGCTTCCTAGTGGCGGCATCTGTCAGCGTCCAGGATTCCACGCCATACAATAATCCGGAGAAGACATAGCTTCTTAAGTGCCTCATTTTTGTCTCTAGTGGTAGGTTGTGGCTTTTAAGGACGCCGATCATTTTGTTGAAAACCGTTTTCGCTTTCCCTATGTGGCATCGTATTTCTTGTTTCTTTTCCATTGCTCATTTATTACAGTTCCTAGGTACGAGTACCGTTTATATATAGTTGAGCTCCATTTATATTCTTCTTGCTAATTATAATTTGTTTTGTTTTATGGACATTGATATTGAGACCAGGTCGTTGACTATATTGCGTGATTCGGTCCATTAACGTTTGTAATCCTTCCGAGCTGTCTGCCATCACCACGGTATCGTCTGTATCGAATATTGCTCAGTTTGTTCAAAAATATACCCTCCTCTACTCCATTAAAGGCTTCGTTGAAAATTCTTTCAGAGTACATGTTGAATATTAACGGCAAGAGGATACAGCTTTGTCTAACCCCACGTAATATTTTCCCTTGTTCCGTTCGCTCTCCATCAAGTCTCATGTTTGCTGTCTGGTTCCAGTATAGATTTCATTATTCTGAGATGTTTTTCATCTAAGTCGATATCCTTAAGAATGTTGGTCATGTTTTGATGTTAAACTCGATCAAAGTCTTTTTCGTAACCAATTAGACATGCTTCTACTTCACAATTATCGTCTCTACATCTTTGGATTAGGACTTGAACTCCAAAAAGTGCTTCTCTGGTGCCGACTGCATTTATGAACTCGAATTGGTTATGTGATATCTGTTCTTCACATCAAGCTGATAGTCCGATATTCCTCACACTTCTTTGCTCGATTTTTTTAGGTAGTGCTACAAATTCTGATTGTAGCCATTTTTCCGGGATATTTCCAGAGTTGTATACTTTGTTGAAGATGTCTGTGATCCAGGCCATTCCATCTTCGTCCAACAGCCTGATGAACTCAACATCTGGTGCAACTGTTTTCTGTTTTTCATTTGTTTTATTGCTATCTCTAGTTCATGCCTCAGTATTTCTGGCCCTGTAGATATTTCTGAGACTGGGTAACTGACTTCTGGTTTTTGATTATGGAAAAGTGTTTCCAGGTATGACTTCCTTCTGTTTTCATGTCTTTCAATTTATATCTGTAATCATCATCAGTTGTCACATTTTAAAGGTTCCCGTTGCCTCTTTTACTTTTTATGGACGTGAAAGCTGTCGTATCTGTCTTGTAACATTTCTATTTCCGCATATCCGTCTGCTGCTTCTTTCTGCTTGGCGTCTCTGACTTTCCTCCTGATATTTGTTTGAATCTCTTTGTATTCCTCCTTATTTCCTTTGAGTATTCTTCTCTACTCCATTAGGTCTAAAATCTCCTCGGTCATCCCGGATTTCCTTATTACTATTCCCACTTCATGCCTCAGTATTTCTGGCTCTGTAGATATTTCTGATACTGGATAACTGACTTCCGGTCTTTGATCATGGAAAAGTGTCTCCAGGCATGATTTCAATTTGTTTCCTCCTTGTTTCCTTTGTGTTCTTCCCTGCTCCATTAGGTCTAAAATGTCCTCGGTCATAAAGGATTTCCTTACTGCTATCTCCACTGCATGCCTCAGTATTTCTGGCCCTGTAGATATTTCTAAGACTGAATAACTGCCTTCCGGTCTTTGATCATGGAAAAGCGTATCCAGGTATGATTTCCATCTGTTTTTCATGCCTGCTTTATCGATGATTATTTTTCCATTTATATCTGTAATCATCATCAGTTCTCGCTTTAAAAGTTCACGTTCACGTTCACTCCATGCCTCAGTATTTCTGGCCCTGTAAACATTTCTGAGAAGTGAGACTGGATAACTGACTTCCGGTTTTTGATTATGGAAAAGTGTCTCCAGGTATGATTTCCATCTATTTTTTATGTCTTCTTTGTCGATGATTATCTGGCTTGTAACATTTTCTATTTCCACACATCTCTCTGCTGCTTCTTTCTCCTTGACGTCTCTGATTTTCCTCCTGATATTTGTTTGAATCGCTTTATATTCCTCCTTATTTCCTTTGAGTATTCTTCTCTGCTGCATTAGGTCTAAAATGTCCTCGGTCATCCAAGATTTCCTTATTGCTATTCCCACTTCATGCCTCAGTATTTCTGGCTCTGTAGATATTTCTGAGACTGGATAACTGACTTCCGGTCTTTGATCA
>JAEQML010076324.1:0-13415 GCA_016904865.1 Pissodes strobi
AAAAAATCTGGTCTAATTATCAAGATTCTGATAAAAAGAAACACTTAGTTAAAAAGCGGTTTTGTTCTCTGTCTAAATCCGATACAAATAAATAGAAATTGACCTAGAAAGATTCCATTTGTCATTTTTAAATTGAAAAATTGCCTTTAACAAAAGTTTCATTAAATTTGCTTTAAATTAAACGAACTGCTTTATCTCTGAAGAATTCATCACGGACGTCGCTTATTACCAGTAGCGCACATATCCTCTTAATAATGCGAGCATGTAGGTATATTAAATCCCCAAGAATTAAAACAGAAATAACGATAATCTTGAAGCAATGAATTAACTACGTAATGCGTAACACCAGTGCCACCAGTATTTAATTTGCTAAAATCGATTATTCTGATCTTATTGACATGCCTGATTAGCGTGAAATAACCTTGCAACACCACTGATCTAAATCATTCTTAAGAAAATTCTTCTGACAAATGGTTCACTTGAAAGTAATTGGTTCAATTAATAAGACTTGTTCAGAACATACGTGCGTATCCATTATACATCCGGTGCCAAACGTACAACCACCGTTTTAGTTCGAATAGGTGCAATCGAATTAATTTTGAATTGGATGATATGATTGATTGAAAACGTCTTTGTGAGGTTGCTCTAGTGTTTATCTTAAGTGAAAAATGCGGTGGGTTTTCACCAAAACTTGTTTGTTCTTGGTCTTGTTGGTGATATTGTGCGAAGTGTCTTCGGCTAAGCGTTCGTCGGGAGGACGGGGAAGATCTAGAGGCAGCGGCGGTTCGACTTGGTGGGGCAGAAGGAAAAGTTCCTCCGGTTCGAGTGACGCAGCCCCGGCTAAGAGCGTTCCTGCATCCGGGACTGCCCATAAACAGGAGCCTTCAAAAGCGAAACCTTCTGCTCCGGTAAGACACAAATTAGTCTTAAGTCTAGTATTTGCAGCTCCCCCTTAAGCAAAGTATCAAGTGCTCTGATTGTGTTAATGTTAATAGTGCCTGCATCCTTCTGATTTTTGCGCTATGATAATAGGGTTGATAGTGGTCTTAACATTTAGGCAACTAAGCCACCGTTCGAGCTTAAACACAGTTATTATTGGATCATTATGCAATCGAAGGTGTATTAGGATTTTACCCCTGGCTTCCTTATAAGATTGGGTATCTAATAAGTTGTCCCAGTCCCAGTAGGAAGAGAATCCATATACAGAAAAGATAGGGAAATAAATAGGCATGTACGTTGTTGAGCCCCAAGGGAAATTCTGTCTGAAATTCATGACATGTCGTAACGATTTAATTCTTTTTTATTGATAGTATTAAGTTATGATTCCAAAACATATTATCCAAATTATAATCTTTAGACAGCCTAGGTTACTTAATAGTCTCACCCAACCTTTAGGCAACTCGAAGGTGCTCTTAGTGATCTGGAAGCTGAACGATCGGTGCAGGAGTGTAGTCCTTTTTTCCCAGAAATAGTCCAATTGTGTCCCAGCAGCAATGCACTTGATATTTCTAGTGCAGCAACACTAACCATTTTCCCAGCGTTACGTATGTATGACGTCAGCCTCTGAGTGGAGTGAGAGTCACACAAAAAATACTTTTTTTTTTGATAGATTTTAATGCTGGTTCAGAGTTGAGTCATTATACACGGATGCCGAGTCATGCCAAATTATATTGAATCACCGGACGTGTAATGTTTTCATAAATCAATTAAATATTAATCTAATTATATCTATTTCAATAAACATAAAAATGTACAAGTAAAAGTTATATATAATTAAAACAAAGTGCTAGAAAATTATCTTCGGATGCCTTCAATGAAACATTATAGCAAATTAAATATAATTAAAATAATTAATGAGAGCAAATTATAAAAGGCTTGTTTACACCCGGTTCGTTCAACAGTGACATGCATCGGACCGTCACTTACCAAATTACCATTTGTCCTGCGGCTCATATCCTGTAATTTCATCTGGTATTAGTCTGCTAACATACACGAACCATTACGTATAAGCAGATTTGATTAATAGTGTTAAAATGAAGACGCAAACGAAACTGTTACTGTTGCTATTATTGGTGTTACTAGCCGAACGATCAGCTTCAAAAAAAACGTCGGGGGGTCGTAGACGAACTGGAAATAGTGGGTCTAGTGGGGGCAAAAAAAGCGGTGGAAATAGCGACACTAGCTCTTCATCTTCCGGTTCAAGTTCTTCGAATTCCAATTCCGGTTCGCCTGGTTACAGTTATGCTTCTCCCGCTTCGTCTAGTTCCAATAACAATAACTATTTGCCTAAATCGGATTCTAAATCATCCTCGGGGAACTACCAGCCATATCCAAATCAGAAGGTGGCCGACAGTGGACCTCGGTATTCATCAGTAAGATTATTTTCAGTATTTTCATCTCTAGTATTATAACCAATGTTAGATACGCCAGGGCCAGGGAAAATCTTTCTCTTTTCCCACAATAATAATAATTTATATGGGGGGTGCGTTTCGTGGTATGGTAGCAAATGCTAAGCCTACGCTCCCGATTTCATTAGGAAGATGGAAGATGTCATTTTTGAATTGTCTCTAAATGCTTCTATCGATATTTATATTTATAGTTCACTTAAGGTGACATTTACATTCAATTTCAGTCCAGATTAACGTAATTCAAAATGCACCCAGTAGCCGTTTAGCAATAATTGATATGTTAGTAACGTTTAACCTTTAATTTGCAAGAGGCATGATTAAGCAAATAGCTTTAAACTTTAAAATACACCTTTTAAAACTCTTTAGCCGCCATTTTTGGCCTTAAGATTTGTTAATTTAATTATATTTCACCTATTTGCTGTCTATTTATTTACATATCAAACAAGAAATGATAATATTGAAAAAAAAAAACAAATATAAACTGACTAACAAAACAATCAGTTTTGCTTAGGATTGAGATTTACACGTTTAATCAATGCGACATTTCATAGAAATTGCGGAACGTCATTGTTACAACAATCAACCAATACCACAAGCTGTGTCTATACCTCTCGTTGGCTATCTCTTAACGCACTCCAAGATACGTCAAGAAGCGTCAGGATGACAACAATGACAAACGTCGTCTTCAGCTTCAGTCTTCATTATATAAACAAATTTAAAAATTTGGAATTTCGGAATAGATTCCTCTAAAATACTGATTGTAAACTATTTTTTGGGTCTTGTGACGTATAGGTATCTACGATTTCACGAATAATTTTTTTTTCACTAGAAAGGGGGTGTCCTATAGGGTAGTTTAAGCTAAAAAAATCGGAGGATCCCCCACATTTGAGCCGAAAAAAAGCCCCCAAAGTTCGAGTTTTGAGGTTAATTGACGTAGAACGGACAAAGTGCCTCTACTACTTTCCCAGGTGGAACGTGAAAATAAGGAAATTGAACGGGGAAATAATAAAATTTTAGTAATGGACGCCAAAGGCCCGGTACAGTGTTGCCAAAAGTGGCGCATTTCAGCCGATTTTGGGTATGCCATGGGTTAGCACTTTTCCTTTTGTTGAGCCCCGGACCGACCGGAGGTCATGCGTGAAGTGAAATATTCATAACCCAAATCTAACCCAAGCTAACCGAAATTGTTTCGCCTAGGCTTGCGTGAAGAAAGGCTTGCGCTTCGCGCAAGCCTTTCTTCGCGCAAGTGCATACTGGCTTAAACGAGACGAAACTAACCCAAACTAACCCAAACTAACCAAAGCTAACCATATCTAACCCAAGCTAACCGAAATTGTTTCGCCTAGGCTTGCGTGAAGAAAGGCTTGCGCTTCGCGCAAGCCTTTCTTCACGCAAGTGCGTGCCGGCTTAAACGAGACGAAACTAACCCAAACTAACCTAAACTAACCCAAACTAACTCAAAAAATGAAAATGACTTATTTCCGCAAGAAGTTTTTTGAGGTATTATGTTTAGAAAAATATTTATAATGTAAAACAGAAACATATTTTCGTGTAACTGATTTCAGTTATTCTAGAGTCGAAAAAATGAAAATCGAAAAAAAAATTATGATTTTGCATTTGGGGAGGTTGCTCTATACTAAATAAACAAATATTTCTTACATAACTCATTTCAGCTAAGCGAAAGTTGATCCCAGATCTTTTCAGTGTCAAACGTCTGGCAACAGTGTGCCTTCTTCCTTGTGACATTTGACAGTAA
The DNA here is from genome assembly GCA_016904865.1 of Pissodes strobi. NCBI lineage: Eukaryota > Metazoa > Arthropoda > Insecta > Coleoptera > Curculionidae > Pissodes > Pissodes strobi. Next base: position 4,165 of record JAEQML010076324.1, read on the forward strand.
AAAGGGGGATGCTTAGCTTACAATTATAATTACAAATAAACTTTTATTTTGTTTCATGGGGCTATGGGCCGTCTTAAATTAGGACCGGGACAAAATGAAAACCTCTCGTTCTACGCAAATGTCTCCTGGTTAATATTTTTACCCGAGAATTGATTTTCAGGTGTGTATTGTCTATATTTCTAGTGCTTTTGCGAAGTGGTGCTGAAAATTTGTGTCAAAACTCGAACTTTGGGGTCATTTTTTCGGCTCAAATTTCACGGATCCTCCGATTTTTTTGGCTTAAACTACTCTATAGGACACCCCCTTTCTAATGAAAAGAAAAAAAATCGCGAAATCGTAGATACCTATATGTCACAAGACCCTATTTTTTAAATACGAACTGGGAAGACTAGTATTATTTTAATTTGGGAGATACATTATATCTCAGTTAAATCCCAAACAATTCGGTTAATATTTTCAGCATATACAGGGTGCTACAAATTCGAGTGCATGCAAGGGGATCTCGGGAACCGTAAGAGATACGAAGTCGGTTAAATTAAGGCAAAGTTGTGCAATTTGATGCCCAACAAGATGCAGTTTTGAAATATGAAAAATTCCGAATAGTTCCGGAGGTATTCGTCAAAAACCGCCGTGGCGGCGCATTGGCCTTCGGAACCGCTCCAGTGAGCGGCCAAGGCGTACTGTGTGTCACGTGCGGCTCGGGGTGATCCAGTAGGGGGCCGCGTAGACTCGGCTCGGCCGAGTGACGCTCTAGCTGCCCTATGTGGAGCCCCGCCTCGATTTGAGCTTCCCCATTATATTTATTAAGTGTGAATTTGGGAACAGATTCCCTGTAACACCCAAAGGCCGCTTCCGGGTCTAATATAAATTCTTCAGGGTCCCCAATATACTCGCTAGAAGTCAACGGGGGACTCTGGGTTAACGCTGTCTGTTCCTTTGACCTATTAGCACCAAGAGCTCATCCACACTCGGGGGCTTTTGGTGCGCGGTTGCCGTCGACTGAGGGATTCGGAAAGTAATTTTTTATATTACAATTACTTATGTCTATGTTTTTTCACGGGATGCCAAGTTGTTATCGAGTCGACTACTCGCTATTTATAAGACTTCTCAGACAACGTCCAACCCGTAAACTGATCTCACTGTCAGTCCGGGGGGAACGAAGGTAGGCCCACCAAAGCCTTCCCCGCTATCCAAGGGAAATTGTAGATAGCAGCCACCACAAAACGTCTGTCAGCAGAAGGCTGAATTAAATACAACACAAGGTTAGTGGGCAATAAATTTGTCTTGGGCAAGAAATTTAGAACACCCTATAGACGTATAGGAGTTCCACTTGATTCTAAGAGTCACCCTGTATATGGGGACTACAAAATTAACTCAAAAGTTTAAATTAAAGTAAAAACAGAATTTCCCCCCCGTTTGTCAAAATGTGGAAACATTTTTATGCTGCTGGGTTCTACTAATTTTGCACACCTATTTTCAATTTTTGCACACTTTTGTGGGGAAAGTTATGAGGTGTTAAAGATTTGCATTTTCCCCCCGTTTGCCAAAAAGTTTAAAAATTTTGATGCTGGTAGGTTCAACTAATTTTGCACACCTATTTTCAAATTTTGCACACTTTTCTGGGGAAAGTTATGAGGTGTTAACGATTTGCATTTTCCCCCCCGTTTGTCAAAAAGATTAAAAATTTTGAAGCTGCTAGGTTTAACTAGTTTTGCACACCTATTTTCAATTTTTGCACACCTATTTTCAATTTTTGCACACTTTTCTAGGGAAAGTTATGAAGTGTTAATGCTGCTAATTTTGCACACGTATTTTCATATTTTGCACACCTTTCTGGGGAAACTTATGAGGTGTTAAAAATTTGTCAATTTTGTGATAAATCTTTAACGCCTCATAACTTTCCCCAGAAAAGTGTGCAAATGTATAAATAGGTGTGCAAAATTGTGCAAAATTGTGCAAAATTAATTGAATCTAGCAGCATTATAAGATTTCAACATTTTGACAAACGGGGGGGAAAATGCAAATATTTAATACCTCATAACTTTCCCCAGAAAATTGTGCAAAATTTGAAAATTGGTGTGCAAAATTGTGCAAAATTAGTTGAACCTAGCAGCGTTAAAAGATTTCAACATTTTGACAAACGGGGGGGAAAATGCAAATATTTAATACCTCATAACTTTCCCCAGAAAATTGTGCAAAATTGTGCAAAATTAGTTGAACCTGCCAGCATCAAAATTGTTAAACTTTTTGACAAACGGGGGGGAAAATGAAAATCTTTAACACCTCATAACTTTCCCCACAAAAGTGTGCAAAAATTGAAAATAGGTGTGCAAAATTAATAGAACCTAGCAGCATCAAAATTTTTCCACATTTTGACGAAAGGGGGGGAAAATTAAAATTTTTAACACCTCATAACTTTCTCCAGAAAAGTGTGCAAAATTTGAAAATATGTGTGCAAAATTTGCCGAATCGAGTGGCATCAAAATTTTTCAATTTTGGAACATACGGGGGGGAACAGTCAAGTTTGCCCACCAAAAAAATACAGCTCTAGTTTTCCTTGTGTGGGTGTGCAGAATTTTATTTGCGGTGTGCAAAATTGTGCAATAAGTGTGCAAAATTATGCTTTATTTATTTTTGAAATTTGTTTAATACGGGGGGCAAACTTGACCGACCCTCTTTTGAGGGCGTCGGACGCTATTCGCGAGTTTTTGGTATCGATTACCTTAAGAGGGGTCGTACGGAAGTTGCTCGAGGAGGGCTTTTAAAAAATCGTGGTTTCTTGGGGATTTTTGGGGGGTGTTTGCTATGTATTATATGCCAATCCCTGGCAACTTGTCAGATGCTGCTCGACAGTTTTCTGACAGAGGTTTTGTGTAATTCAGGGGCGTCAGGGGGGACTTTTTGGAGATTTAATGTGTGATTTGTGTATTTAGACCAAACTACTCCTCGGACACGACTCTCAGTTCAGAGACCGTGCTGATTTTGTATGGTATACGCACTAGTGATAAATAGCCTTTGGTTCTTCTTTTGAGATAGCTCCAGTCGCAACAGTATAACTTCGCTATCTCCCGAACGAACTTGGCTAACTTATCACTCTTTGAACGCGCCCGAATTTTTTAGGTGAAGCCTTATTTTCTTTTTTCGGCTCCTATGCCTTTCCGCTTTTCACCCGTAGGCCGAGTAGGTAAAGTATGGGGGAGTCAGGGGGCTCTCCAGTTCTCGAAACCGAACTGGCCGTCGACGCGCTTTACTCTCGCCCAATGTTTAACTACGACTAGTATTGAGGACCAGAGAGGCACATACGTGAATGGGGGGAACGCAAACCAGTAGGCTGACTCAAGGTGCTCGCAACTAACCTTTTTCGCGGGATGTTGCTGTAGGGTGCGCACTACAGTTGAAGGTCTCGGTGAATTGTTGGTACTCGGCCGCTTGACAAGGCCTCTTCAAGTACTTAACTTCTGTCTTCAAAAAAATTTTTTCTCCGAGATTTCTTCTAAGTCCTGAAGTTCAAAAACCTCGGAAAAACTCAATAAATTCGGTAGAAGGCTGATTAGGTACCAGTTGAGAGTGCTGGTCCTACAATGCCTTTTCCTTTGCTTCAGGGCCCTTTTCGCTCGTCCGTGAGCTTTCTACAGCCCTATCTTTTTCGAGATGTCGAAAAATCGGCTGTCTCTAGTGGCCAAAAATGCCGAAAATCTCATAAATTCCTTAGAGATATGGGGCTAGGGGCTAAATGAATGAGTTGCTCGTCCCTTCTCGGGAGCTGAACGGCAACTAAACTTAAAACTTAATATTAATTCTAGCGACGCGCTTGCCGCTTACGGTTGGAAATTTCCACCCGATCGAGTGGATTGGGATGTCGACGACGGTTTGCCAAACGGCTGATTCTAGAAATATGGAACGTTAACTGCCACATTCCACATTGTGCATTCGTACGCGGCATGCAATTTTATCCAGTGGCGTGCTTAATTAAATGCAATTAAGTAAAGGACGTTTTTACAACACAAGCTAAAAGCCAATACCAAAATGCCGTGACAACCGCTACTTACACTGAAAAAAAATATTATTTTAATTTGGGAGATACCTTATATCTCAGTTAAATCCCAAACAGTTCGGTTAATATTTTTAGCATATGATGAAGATATAGGTACTAATTTATTTAGTAAAATGTATATTTTAAAAACGGTGACAAGTAAAAACTATTTGTTATGACAAACTCAACTTTAAACTTAAACTATCAATGTCTTTTTGTAAATGCTGGTTAACAAACCTCGCTAGGTAAAAATTAAGGGCACTTGAATACTTTCCGTTGTTAATTAGATTTACAAAAGTCCTAATTGGCCCCTTAAAATTTGTAGACGAATCTTCGCCAAAGGTTTCGTTAGAAGATCTGCCAACTGTTGCTCTGTAGAAATTTGCTTCACAGCTATAGAACCTTTTAATACTTTTTCTCGTACAAAAAAGTGTCTTATACTAATATGCTTGGTTCTACGGTGCAACTCTGGATTATGAGCTAACTTACCTGCTGCTGAGTTGTCCACTTGCAGAATGGGAACGTCTCTAAGTTGCCAAATTTCTTGGAACAATCTCTTCGACCAAATCAATTCTTTTGTAGCTTCACTGGCTGCAATTAATTCTGCTTCTGTAGTTGAAGTTGCCACTATGCCTTAACGTTGACTTAGCCATGATATTGCTCCATGGAAAAACGTAAATACTACTCCTGAAGTTGATCTCCCAGTATCTGAACAACCACTGTAGTCTTCGATCCTGGGATCTTTTGCTGATCTATACAAGATACCTAAATCCTTTGTACCAGCAAGGTATCGTAAAATTCTTTTTGCACAAATGACATGTTATTGGTTAGGATTTTCTAAAAATCTTGACAAATAACCCACACTATAGGTTATATCTGGTCTGGTCCCAACCATTAGGTACATTAGAGCTCCTATGACTTGTCTGTAAGGAAAATCTACTGGTGTCGAATTTTCACTCTGTATGGTGCTTTCAGTTGGTTTAAGCATCGGAGTTGATACAGGTCTACATGGTGAAAACCAAACTTTTCTAGTACTTTTTCTGTATAGCTTCCTTGGTTTATTCTTATGCCTTCTTCTGACTTCTCAAGCTCCAAGGTTAAGTAATAACTTGCTTCTTTAGACGTTATCTTCAATTCTTTTCCTAAATCTGCCAAAAGAGTGTCTGATTCTACTCTAGACGAAGCCACAATCAATCCATCATCCACGTACAAAGTAAGGAACATATTTTCTCAATTACTTTTTCTACTGAACTAGAATATGGAAACTCTCCACCTCCATGTGACAATAATTCTTTTATCGAATGACCTGAAAATCGATGAAATACATTGGTGTATTTGTGGTTGCGCCATTATCTACCCACCAAACTGACTCATCATGCTCTGTGATCATAACTTCATCTAAAGATAACAATGTCATATTTGCATCTTCTTTAGTCTTCACATCTGATGTCTTTTATTTGTTCTTAGGCGACCTACCATCAGCAATCCACTTTTTACAATTACGTACCCAGTGACCTTTGACCTTGCAATAATTGCAACTGGTGTCCTTACATCTATTATGTACCTCAGCATGTTTTTCTACGACGAGAGCCTCTTCTTGTTCACTGTTGCCATCCTTACTCTTGGCAAAATTTCTCTCAAACATGCAAAGCTGTACTGTCAAATCATCTAATGTCTTACTCTTGTCACTGTCATTTGAAAGCAGCATCCAACTTGTCTTAAAAGTCTTGAACTCTTCTGGTTAAATATGTAAGAGTTTACAAACTACCATTAACTCTGGAAGTGCGTTTTCCTTCTTTAATGCTAAACCGCTGTTTAACTCAGAAAACAGGCTCTTCAACTTGGCTATGTAGCTCGACACATCTTCGTCCGCTGTCGAGTTAAAAGCAAAGAAATCTGTACAAAGCTTAAATAACTGATCCTTAGCTGATGCTTCAAAGAGATCTTCTAGTGCGAGCCACGCATCATGGGCTGTGGTTTTGTCCATGATCTTTTGATATACATTATCAGTTATTGCGCTTGTGATCATTGACTTAGCATAACTATTAGCCTTACGGTACAAATCAGAATCCTCTTTGAATTTCTTCTTTTGACCTTCTGTTGCTTCCTCTCCAAGCGATTTGGGCTTCTTTAGCTTGCCATCAATAACATCTAACGTACCTCCATGACAATCTAGCATATCCCTCATTTTGTTCTTCCATACTGGCAGCAATCAAAACTCCTCTTCCTCGACTTCTGGGATCACCAGTAGATGCTCGATCAGTACGAAACAAACTAAACTGCTCTGGACATAGCTGCGCATCATAGATATTATCTGTTAACCATGACTCTGAAAGCATAATAGCATCGTAATGACAACACTCAATAGACTTAGTTTAGTCCAAGACCTCCAACATTGCCGTGGTAAATCAAAATATCATTGTTTTTACTAACAGTAGGTATATTGAAACCAGTATAATATAATTGGCACATTTTAGTGTATATTAATGCTACAAACTTCGCGTTCATAAAACATATAATATGGCCATAAAGCCCCGTTTTCATCATTCATTTTATCTAGGTCGAGTCCCAATACGTCAGAAAGCAAACGGTACAGAATCAGCAGATAGCCCCGAATCAACAAAAATCCCCAATAGGCTGGAATATTCCTGGACAGCAAGGCAATAACAACTATGCCAAGAAGGACGTTTCATCTCTGCCCACGTCCAATGCAAACGTACAGCGAAATCCAGCTTGGAACACTCCAAACTCAAAGACGAATTCACAGCAAAATTCTGCCAACAATCCCTCCCAGTCGAAGGGTTGGACTTCTGGATATCAATCTCAAGGAGCTAAACGTGTAGGGTATAATTTATGCACGATTTGGAGGTGTGGATTCGAACCACACGAATCATTTATCCCTTGACGTTGATTTCAAGTTTCCTTTAAAATTGTGCAATGCCTTTATTTCAGGATGAAGGCCTCGTAAAGAAAGACGCGTCCAAAGTTCAGCAATCCAGTCCAAATCAGCCGCAACCTCCACAACCTGGCTGGAATGTTGGTGGGCAAAACAATGCTCCAAGTGCGAATTCCGGTAGGTATTGTATTTCACATCACTTGTCAAAGTTCCTTAGAGGGTAATAGCTATACCTGTCATCAGAGGCAATCTTAGCGTGAAGGCAAATGACTGAATGATTTTTCAGGTTGGAAATCAGGATACCAAACACACGGCGCTCCGCCCGCCTATCCACATCAAAACGCAGCTCCTCCGGGGTACAACGGACAGCCTACTTGGGGAGCACCGCCGGCTTATTCAGGACATGGTTAGTATACATTTCGTGGTTTGCATTTATGATGTTTAATTATGCCGCTATTTTAGCACCAGGATATGGTAGTCCTGGTTATGGTGGATTCGGTCATGGCTATCAACAACCGGCGGCCGGTGGCTATGGTGGATATGGAGGGTATCATCCGCAGCAATCCGTTGGCGGTTATAATCCGGGCTACGGAGGCATGGGAGGCGGTGGTTATGGACATGGAGGTATTTATTGTTATCATTTAACCATTATTTGAAATAATTTTAAAGTAAAACCCAACTAGATCATCTGTACCACATTTGATTAATAAATACATTGTTTGACTTTAACCAGGATATGGTTCAGGTGGAGGCTTTGGAGGCGGTTTTGGGTCACCAGGATTTGGAGGAGGCGGCTTTGGCTCGCCAGGATTTGGAGGAGGCGGCTACCCTATGCAAAAGAAGAGCTTCTTTAGTGCCAGTACGATTGGCAGCGTTGTAGCTGGGATGCTTGTTTACAAGTACGTTATGAGCAACGATTTTCATCAAAGCTTCACAAACTAACTCTTTACTTTTGACTTTAATCGCCATTGTCTCGTATGGAAGGCAATTTATATAAATATATTTTTTTTTAGTATGGCATCAAGTCTAATAAGCCACGGTTTGGGACAGAAACGCCCTTACACCGTTGTTAATTATTACAATCAGGAACCCAATAAGACAGTCGAGGAAATTAAGTTGCCTTCGAATGTTCTGATGCTGTGCGACAGCAACGTCAACCAGATGTGTGGACAAGGAACACAATCGGTACGTAGGTGATATATATCTATTAGGTCTAGCTGATAATGATATTTACAGGTTTGCACTCAAAATGGCACAGTCCTCTGCGTCACTACCATGAACAAGGCGACGCCGTGCGACCAAGGCGGCAACGCTGCCTTATGCGTGAATACGACAGTACCGTGCGTCGATGCAAACGACCCCTTATGTCAAAACTCTACCCAGAAAGACAAACTTCAAGCAGAAGTGAACGTACCCTGTTTCACTAACTTGACGTTGGACGTCAATCTTGTGGACAAAGACCAGACCCTCCCGAACACCAAGTATACTTATTGCGTCACCACTATGGCGGTTGCCGGACCGGATTACAAAATTTGTGAGGAACTCAAAAATTCGAATGATTACAGAAGCGTTCTCGACGGTAGTTACGAATGGTTCCTGGAAACGGACGGTTTGAAGAGGAATTACTCCATTTATACCTACGATAGACCTATGGAAACCAACGGAGATATCAACATGCCTATTACAGTGTTGCTAAAATGCACCGACAACGCGATGAAGTTGTGCGCACCGGGTACCATCGCTACCTGCACTAGCTTCAACGAAGTTATGTGTATGGTCCCGGCAGCGGATGTCCAAGATTGTCCTGAAAAGAACGCCAGCTGCTTCAAGAGCAACATTCCTTGTCCGGAAGGCAGCAAAGATAATTTCTGCCTAAATAAAACCGAAGGAGCCGATACAGTTACCCTGGACGTTCCATGCTTTGCCAATATAACTCTCAACGCTCCTATTCCGAAATTCAACCTGGGAGAATTCAATGGCACTTTTCCCGACCTCACGGTAACTTCCAGTTATACTTATAACTTTAACTATTGCGTCACTACTTTGGCTTTGCCTGGATCAGATTTGGATTTGTGCCTCACCAAAGAGGCCAAAGAGAAACAGGACAAGGAACAAGGCAAAACATGAAGAAAGAATTTTAATCATAGTTTGTAATGTATATTGTTGATATTTAGTTAAGAGTATCAGTTTTTTTCAATAAATGTATATGTAGACACTACTTGTACCTGAAACAAATTCTAATAATTGTAGATTATAGAAAATATATTTTCAGGATACACACACATTTTACTTTTTTTATTTTTAGGAAATAACTCGTTAGAT
>JAEQML010076325.1:0-13415 GCA_016904865.1 Pissodes strobi
TGATCAATAATACGAAGCCCGGTACACACTACAGGTCAATCGAAGCCCGGGTATAAATTCACGAAGAGTAAGGGGAGTTAGCTTTAAATATGCACCAAACGTCACAGTTTTTGCGAGTCCCACTAACTCGTACGGTCTTTAAGAAGCCCAACTGCATAATAATTAATATTTCTTGCTGAATATACGAAGCCTGGCGATGTTGCCACGATCAAAAGCTAATTCGTACGGTCGTTAAGAAGCCCAACTGCATAATGGTTAATATTTATTGCCGATTATACGAAGCGCAGAAAAATTGCCAGTATCAAAAGCTATTTCCATGACGTTTCTAGCGATCTGTGACCAATTTAACTGCATTTAAAGGATATAAGAAATATTGTCACTGACATTTCCCGCGATTTAACTGCATTTAAGAGATATTATTTAATTACTTACTTTTCATCCTCTCGGATTCGTGTCCTAAAAGTTCCCTACGTCTCGTAAAATTGTTATTATTGAAGTGAAAACTTCTTTAGGCGCGTTTTGCATGTTTTTTTTTGTGAGGGTTGAATGAGACCGAGCCGTCACGCGTCACGCATCACGCTCGGATATATAACGTAACGCTGGCATGTTCCCGTAAAGGTAGAGGGCCGAAATTTTCAGGGGATGTAGCCGGGGTAAAAAGAAGATCCTGGACGAAAACGGAACCCCGTACACCTCTCCGTTTCGCCAAGGGAGGGGGGAGCAGGAAAACCCTAAATAATTAATATCAGGAGAACGGGAAGAGGTACGGGGTCGAAATTTGTATGGTAGGTGCGCCCCATGGGTGGCCACCTTAGACCGTACGGGGGAAACCGGGGCTCTAATCTAAGGGGGGATTTTTGGGGAAAACCGTCCCCGTATAGGTAGAGGGCTGAATTTTTCAGGGGATGTAGCCGTGGTAAAAAGAAGATCCTTGACCAAAACAGGACCCCGTACACACCATAGTTTGGCCAGGGGAGAGGAGAGAAGGAAAAATTTAAATAAATATTTCGGGAGAACGGGAAGAGGTACGGGGTCGAAATTTTCATGGTAGCTGCGCCCCATGGGGGCCACCTTAGACCATACGGAGGGGACCGTGGCTCTAATTTGAGTGGGGAGTTTGGGGAGAAACCGTTTTTCGCCCGTATCTCTGCAACGAAGGCTTATATCGGAATTCTGACAAACGATGGCCCCGCTTGTTGAAGTTTTCACTTCTGTCGTGCGGTCTTAAGCACACACCAAAATTTTTATTTTTCACCGTTTCGCCAAGGTATGTTTGATAAGCTATTATCTGTGATTTCCTATTTAAATTTATTTTTGATTTCGTTCTAATTAGTCAAATTACTTCTTTAAAAAATGTATCATTAGTCGTACGATACAATTTAATGGATAAAACGTACTACACGTTTTAAGTATGACAAAAATTCGACTTTTTGTTAGGAGTAGGTATGTGTTAACAAAGTTACATCTGTAAGCAAAAAATCTTTGGATGAATCTAGATAAATTACTTTGTGTTGTGAAGTCACACCAATTTTATTTACTTAGCTCTTTGAAAATATTGATATTATTTTTGGAGTGAAAACTTCTTTAGGCGCGTTTTGCGTTTTTTTGTGGGGGTTGAATGAGACCGAGCCGTCACGCGTCACGCTCGAATAAGTAACGTAACGCTCCTTCTACTGGCATGTTCCCGTATAGGTAGGGGGATGAAATTTTCAGGGGATGTAGCCGGGGTAAAAAGAAAAACCTGGACGAAAATGGGGCCCCGTACCCGCCCCCGTTTGGTCAGGGAAGGGGGAAGAAGGAAAAATAATAATATAAAAATATAATTAATTTCGAGAGAACCGGAGGAGGTACGGGGTCGACATTTTTATGGTAGATGCGCCCCATGGATGCCACCTTAGACCATACTGAGGGGACCGGAGCTCTAATTTAAGGGAGGATTTTGGGGGAAAAACCGTTTTTCGCCCGTATCTCTGCAACGAACGCTCGGATCGAAATTCTGACAATCGATGACCCCGCTTGTTGAAGTTTTCACTTCTGTTGTGCGGTCTTAAGCACACACACCAATTTTTTTTCCTTAAAAACATGCTGCTATGCTGTTATGAAATCTATAAAAACTCTTATTGAAGTGAAAACTTCTTTGGGTGCATTTTGCGTTTTTTTTTGTGGGGGTTGAATGAGACCGAGACGTCACGCTCGGATATGTAACGCCACGCGTCACCCTCCTTCTCTGGTATATTCCCGTATAGGTAGAGGGCCGAAATTTTCAGGGGATGTAACCGAGGTAAAAAGATGCTGGACGAAAACGGGACCCCGTACCCTCCTCCGTTTGGCCAGGGGAGAAGGAAAAACTTAAACAATTAATTTCAGGAGAACGGGAAAAGGTACGGGGTCGAAATTTTTATGGTAGGTGCGCCCCATGGGGGGCGCCTTAGACCATACGGGGGGACCGGGGCTCCAATTTAAAGAGGGATTTTGGGGGAAAAACCGTTCCCGTACAGGTAGAGGGCTGAAATATTCAGGGGATGTAGTCGGGGTAAAAAAGAAGATCCTGGACGGAAACGGAACTCCGTACCCTCCCCTCGTTTGGCCAGGGGAGGGGGAGAAGGAAAAACTTAAATAATTAATTTCGGGAGAACGGGAAGATGTACGGGGTCGAAATTTTTATGGTGGGTGCGCCCCATGAGGGGCCAGCTCAGACCATACGGGAGGGGTCGGGGCTCTAATTTAAGGAGGGATTTTGGGGGGAAAACCGTTTTCCGCCCGTATCTCTGCAATGAAGGCTCGGATCGAAATTCTGGATCGATGACCCCTTGTAGAAATTTTCACTTCTATCGTGTGGTCTTAAGCACACACAAATTTTGAAATGAAAACTTCTTTGGCGCATTTAAACTAAATTTTTTATTAATGTTTATCAGGAGCCTGACAAGTCGCTTTGACCGTGCTCGGATTTTAATATGCTTTGTTTAGTTGCATTTTTTTGAATCTCTATGTGTTGCCTGAAACTAAGCGAAAGTTGATTGGACGATTAGCCAAAACTAACCAAATCTATTAAATTTGATTATAACGTATTGTAACCGACTGAAATAAGTAAAATAAGTTGAGACTAAGTGAAACTAATCGAAAGATGATTAGATGACTATCCAAATCTATAAAAATAGATTATAACGTATCGAAACCAACTCAAATGACTAAAATATGTTGGTACTAAGTGAAACTAGCCGAGAGTTGATTGGACGACTAGCCAAAACTAACCAAATCTATTAAAATTGATTATAACGTATCGGAACCGTTTCAAATGACTAAAATAAGTTGAAACTAAGTGAAACGAACCGAAATTTGATTGGACGACTAGCCAAGGCTATTAAAATTGATTATTCAAATAAGTTGAAACAAAGTGAAACTAATCGAAAGATGATAAGTTGGCTCTAAGTAAAACTAGCCGAAAGTTGATTAAACGGCTAACCAAATCTATTAAAATTGAATATATAACGTATCGGAACCGACTCAAATGACTAAAATAAGTTGAGATTAAGTGAAACTAACCGCGTTAGATGGGGAATCCGGGATCACACTCTTTCTCTCTTATGGAATCGACAAAGAACTATTCATTTCCATCACGTGTACAGGGTGGCTCGAATTCGAATCTATGTATGGGGATCTCGAAAACCGTAAGAAATACAGTGTTCAGTCAAATTATACGCGCGTCGAGTGCAATAATTCTGTTTCGGTATTGTGGATAAAACTCCGTTTTAGTTAGTATTATATGACAATAAGGAATATATTATATTTGACAATTACTTTACTGTTATTTTATTCCAAGAACTGATGCAGTTTTAGTTTATCAGGAAAACAGATTGAAAACTACGTAACTAATAGTAATTCCAGTTAATAGGACTAAAATAAAATCACATACCTAATACTGTAATAGGGGTAAAATAAAATATCTACATCTGAACAGACAGTGCTTCCCTTCGAATTTCAACTGTCAAATAAATTATTGTACATATAAGATTTATGATAATTCACCTGGGTCATCCTGTTACATCTCAATGTGTCGTAAATATAGTTGTATAGTAGTTTTGACAAGATTTAAATTTTATTTTGATTTAAGCCTTTATTTAAAAAAAAGTATGAAAAATCATATCTATTTTGTTAAAACTTGCCCTATTTCCCAAAGTTCTAGGCAATGGCACATATATATAATCTATCAGAACTTCGTCTTATTTTATCCAAATTAATTAAACTTTGGAGTCGTTGATATTTGATGCTTAAAAAAAATAAAACAGTAGTATCACTTCTAGTTTACCGATATTTGCGAGCTTGTTTGGAAGTTTTATAGGAAACTCTGCCTATTTAAAGAAAACATAAAATTAATAATTGAGTTAAGTAGATTGAGGCGTAAATTTATAATTACGCGAGATATATTTTCTTAACCAGGGTGGGCACGCGATTTAATCAAACTCGAGATTCGAATAAACAGTTTTTCTTAACAAAATCTTGTATATTTCTGAACGCCTTGTACTAGCAAGCATATTTTCAGGTTTTACTTTTTTGAAAAGTAAAAATTTTTCACCCTATATTGCGATATCGATGCATTGTTCGACACTATGTAGGTATATAGATTTTTAAAAACTGTGTAATCAAAAATCAATTTATCATATAGAATAAAACTAAAATAAAATCGCTTTTAAAATTGTAGGTAGTGTAGGTAATGGTAAAATATTTATTTATGTAATCAGTTGTTTTGTGTAAAGAATGAATTTTTGCGGAGCGAGCGTAGCAAGATCATGCACAAGAATACAAATTGCACAAAATAGATAATGTTTCTTTTCTAATTTTGAAAATACAACTATAATATAATAATAAAATAAATTTAATTAAAAAAAAATTCACAATCAACTAAATATCTTTCTTATCCAATCGGACGAAAAACTACACCTTTTCGATGTCTTTTCTCGCTGCAAAGGTCATGATTCCCGTATATTGTATTCGTTGCTCGGCAACATGCAATAACTCTACGGGAATAGGCAATTACTGTACTGGAATATAACATTTCCGTCCTATTCAAACGCCTTGTTTGTCAGATCTGACGTTTATCAAAAGTAACATTTAGCTGCAGTTTCCGTAGTTACGTAATAAACTTATTAAAAAAAATCTAATTTATGAAATCTTTATCATAGAGGAATATAAAAATAAAGAGAGTGTTTTATTCTTATGAGAAAATTGGCATTGAGTTTTGACTTTGACCGCTGCCCTGCGCAATTCCAGCCGCGCATGGAGGCGCTAGCGTCAGTGGAACTAAAAGCACAGCTTACTATAAATTATCTAGTAAGCTGTGCTAAAAGTATGCTGTCGAGAATTCACAAATGGCTGTTTGACGGTTGTTGATTAAAGAAAGCTGGTTTAATCAATTTATTATTTTAATTTAAAATTGTTCTGGGGCGATGGTGGATAGAGGTATTGGTGGTGCGAGTAGCAGCCGTTGGTAAGCAGCTATTTTCTTTTGTGAATTTTGTTCTTGAAATCTTAAAAAACTGTTAAATTTTATTTTTGGTTCTATTCGAGTTAATTAGTTTTTGAATATTAGAAATATATTGTGATACGTCAACACTATTTACCTATTTTGTTCTGTTAAGAGATTTTTTTATGTTATTTTGATTGCATTTACTATCGCATGTTTTTTAATAAACTTTGTAACAAAATGCAAAATATGTATATTTTCTTACACCCTAAACTATTCTTAGGTCCAAACAACGCCTAAAGTTTAATGTATAATCGCATTTAATTCAACCAGGCGCATTATGGATTTATCTGCGATAAACTAATGTATTTACAGGGTTCTCTCTTTGCTTTAATCTCGATTAAGAAAAACGCTGTAATAGTTTGTTGCAGATAAATTCATAAACCTTCTAGTTATATGGAATACGGCTAAAATAAAAATAACATTTGAATAGCCCGCCGCTTTTCTTCTGTCGATAAAACAGGAACATGTTTTGTCAACATAGATTATTAGCATTAGTTCAGTAAGCCGCCCTTAGTGTCGTATAAGTAAACATCATAAGTCATTATTGTCAATTGTCATTAAACGGTGTGCCAATATTTTACAAGGGAATGGATACTCTCTTTACTTTTATATTCCTCTATGATCTTTATCCAAATTAAATACCGTTATGGAGTCATTGTCATTTAAAAAGTTCAAACAAAAATTTACCAATCAGATAGAAATTAAGGCGAAAAATTAATTGCAATTAATTATGTTTGATAGCCATCGTGTTTCGGAAGTTTTCAGGAATTCCGAGAATATGTCTACACTGTGGGCAAAATTAAATTGGAACCCTCTTTAATGCCTAATAACTTTTTTATTTTCAAAGGATTTTTTATCATTTTTGGATATGTTACCACCTAAGGTATTGAGATTAAAAAGAACTTTGCAAAGACGATCTACTTCAGTGGCGTAAAGAAAAGGGAGTATTTTTCAAAACAAATGTATTTCAGGCAAAAAAGATTTGAAAGAGTTCGGAATGTTGACCATTAAAAAGCCAGGTTAATACAAACAAAATTAAAATTGATACTTTAATTTTGATAAAACCATGTCTTGTGGACCAGGTTAAATTGGATTCTTTTTTAATGCTTAATGACCTTTTATTTTCAAAGGATTTTTTATCATTTTTGGATATGTTATGGCCTAAGGTATGGGAAAACGAACTTTGCAAAGACGGTCTAATTCAGTGGCGCACTGAAAGGGAGTATTTGTCAAAACCAATGTATTTCAAGTCGTTGCAAAAACCGGCCAAATGAAATAAAGATGTAGAAATGGGCAAAAAATACTTGAAAGGGTTCGGAATATTGACCATTAAAAATCTAGGTCAATACAAAGGAAAATAAAAATTGATACTTTAATTTTGGAAAAACCATGTCTTGTGGGCTAAGTTAAATTGGATCTTTTTTAATGCTTAATGACCTTTTATTTTCAAAGGATTTTTTATCATTTTTAGACATATCATGGCCTAGGATATTAGATTCAAAAAGAAATTTGTAAAGCGGGTCTACTTCAGTGGCGTACATTAAAATTTAATATATATATTTTTTTAATTTTAAAAAAATTAAGTAGATTCAAAATTTCTGTACGCCAATGAGGTAGACCCGTTTTGCAAAGTTATCTTTGATTCTAATGTCTTAGGCCATAACATATCCAGAAAATTATAAAAAAAGAGCGGGTTGCACTCCGGGAGTGCCGGCAGAAGTGAAAACTTCAACATTAACGTTGTGCATTTTTGAATATTTTGGAATTGTTAGGGAATAATTTCGCACGAATTGCTATGGTATGGGTGAATTTTTTTTCTCCTCCCGTAGGGCCCACGTATGGGGACCCTGTCGAGCTCAAAATTTCGCTCCGACGCCGACGCACCGTTGCAGAGCTACGGCCAATAAACGGTTTTCCCCATAATTCCCTCCTTAACGTGGAGCCCCGAAGTCCAGATTTGGCACAGAATATTCATTTTACTCCGTCTACATCCTCTGAAAATTTCAGCCCTCTACCTCATCGGGAACATGCCGAAACGATCGCGAGCTGGCGGTCTCCCTCCGTCTTACGGTTTTTCGATCAGGCCACGTGTCCTGACGCGAGTTTAATATTTTTACCCCATCCCAAAATAGTGCACAGTGCCGCTAAAAAAGTTTTCACTTCAAAAATCCTGCGCAAATAAAAAGTCACTAAGCATTAAAAAGGATCCAATTAAATTTGGCCCACGAGACATGGCTTTACCAAAATTAAAGTATAAATTTCAATTTTCTTTGTAGTGACCTGGTTTTTTAATGGTCAATATTCCGAACCGTTTCAAATCTTTTTTGCCCATTTTTACATCTATATTTAATTTGGCCGATTTTTGCAACGACCTGAAATACATTGGTTTGGAAAAATACCCCCTTTTATGTACGCCACTGAAGTAGGGCCTCTTTGCAAAGTTCTTTTTAATCTCAATAACTTAGGCCATAACATATCCAAAAATGATGAAAAGCCTTTGAAAATAAAAAAGTTATCAAGCATCAAAGAAGGTTCCAATTTAATTTTGCCCACAGTGTATATGCATCTCGGAACAAACTGTTTTTGCAATTATATGCATATCAATTAAAATGTTATGATATGATGATCTAAGTTTCCGCTTTCAAGTGTTTTGAAAAAATATCCAAAGTGTAAAAAAACCTTATATTACCAACTACCTAGACACAATTTGAACAAAGGCGCGCGGGAACGCAATTTAATAAAACGCAAGAATCGCACAAATAATAAATCGTGTGGTTTCAAGCAAAGCATTGATGCCAAATTTGGGGGCCTCTTACATCACATGACACACATTTGGCTCTTATCATCCTTGATATATATTCAAAGAGTATAAAAGTATATACAGATTTATTTGGGGCGCCTCTATAGTTGTAATGATGAACTAAGGCTGTATAAGTTGCGATGTTATCCCAACATACGAAGCCAGGTGAGATTTTGTAAAAAACGTTAAATGGCGCGCTCTATCGCAAAAGTGATGAAATCACACGTGCTATGCGATAGTTTACAGACTTAGGCACCTTTGTAAAATGTACTTAGTGACTCTAGATGGCGATAACTATCACAAAAATGCATTTTACACCATTTATTTTAGGAAGCCCGATTCGGGCTTCGTAAAACTAAGCAGGGCTTCGTAGCATTCATGCAATATGTCGTTTATGGCTTCCTAAAGGCTGTTTACATATATATATATATATATATATATGTATATATATATATATATATATATATATCTATGAATACTTGAAGTACTTTCTTAAGAAATGTTTCGGTTGCAAAGATACAACATATATAACACAAGAACAATGAACGTGAACTATCCAATACACCCTTAGACCGGGGGATAGTGACAGATTTTGGGACACGATTTTACTTAGTATGCCTTTCAGAGGACAATATGATCCGTATATCTTCATGATAATAATGCATGAATCAAAGAGTCGTCCTGGGTTCTTCATATTAAAAAATGATTCTTCATTTGTTCGAAAACTATGTGTTTTAGTACGATTTTAGTCAGGCTGCTATGTGCTTTGTAACGAAATTCAAAATAAAAATTCCTCGGAAAACCATTGGCATACCGTTAAGGTGGGCCCGAAGGGCTGGTATGGCCACGTGAACTTGTATTTGAATAAGGAAATTTTCGGCGTTTTTAAACAGGCTGCCACTGCCACTGATAAGTATACAAGTTCTTGTTATAAAACTGCTTAAGGAAAGATGGCATACCGATTGCGAATGCCCAAGTACTGTTTACATTGGCAAAAATTTGTACAGTAATGGAATATCATTCTGTGATTTTAGTCAGTACAAAATTTGTTGTAACATTAAGTTTGTATCCTAAAATGTTGATATGTAATATGGCATACGAGTTGTGCGGGTTCGTCATATTAAAAAATGAAAATGAAGTTGCAAAATACGAAAAAAAAATCCACGTTTTTAAGCTGTATGCCTTTTTGTTTTTATTATAATCATGGTATATCTAGGTGAAATAACAACCGGCATACAAGTTAGGCGAGTTTTCCATATAAAAAATTGTAAAAAAATTAGGAAAAAAATTCCGTGTTTTTAATCAGTATGCCTCTTGGTTTATAATTAAAGTTAGTAATTCACTTTGTTAAAATAAAAACGGCATACAAGTTGTGAGGGTTTATCATATTAAAAAAATAAAAAAAAAAGTTTTGTTTCTGACGGGAATCGAACAGGGTCGCCCGCACCGCAAGAACATGGCATGATGCACTATCAGAGCTCGTCAAGTAGGAGGCAGTAGGCTACATACAACACGATTTCCCTTTCTTTTATTTCCGGGTAGCTACTAACCCAAACTAAGAATGGCATTCGGCTATATCTCGAAAAGTAATTGTCGTAAAGACTTAATATGACTAAAGGACTAAAGCGGCCAAGAGAAAATGTTGGAAATTATTTTTAAATTTCCAAAATGACCGCCAGGGGGCGTAATAGCCATCTTAAATTTTAAAACCCGTTGTTTGCAAAATGTTCTTAAATTAAAGATAGTAGATTACATTGCGATTTTAGGGCCGAGATAAATTCGATTCTTATTTTTGACGTGAATACTTCTTTGGCCGCATGAGAGTGATTTTTCAAGCCCGCGTAACAACACGCTTTGGAATTTTCGTCTCGCAAGGGATAAAGTATATGACTATTTCTCTCTTATGGAATCGGTAATTTTGACTGTTCGAGTCGCGATTGAATCGGACTTCTAGAAGACTCTCACGCGTTTTACACTATAACAGATTTTCTATTATATATTCGCAGTGTATTTGGATTCATAGCTTAATGTTATTAAGCTCAATTCGGTAAAGAGGTAATCATTTCTAACACGTGTACTGTGATACACGCGAACTTTTTTGTTAAGCTCTTTTTGCTTTATATTCATTCAATATGAGTGAATATTGCCCTTCTGTCTCCTTAAAATCTGAACTTTTTTAGAAACGAAGTATGTTAGCGGCAACAGTTTACATTATCATGGTATTCAAAATAAGGACGAAACATATCAAACACTTCTACAGATGGAAAATTCATATTTTTTTTTCACAATAAAACCCCAAAAATATCTAAAAAAACGGACTTAAAAAATGCACGACTGTAAATGAGGCACGAGTTCATCTGTTTACCTGTAACTATAGCATGCTCGATAGCACCGAAACTTAAAAAACAATTCTTGAAGTTCGATGCATGCATTCTACCACCATGCAATAGAGCACTCCAACAACACATATTGCGTACGACATATATTGGTATAATGTGGAGCAATGCGTACTTGTCCAATCCAAGCACCTTAATAGAGCCGAATAATACGTATACACCCTCCAATGGTTTGAAGGCGACGAGGTTCCGCAATTCGTTCATGAAGTCTTTATTGAACCGAATGCTACAGAAGGTAATAGAAAAAGAAATGACAAGCGTCACTGTCATTTACACAGATTATTTAAGGTTCTCTTTAAAATGTGAAATATCTATGATTATTTACAAATCACGAAACGGACTTGCAAGATGACAGCGAATCGATCGCAGCCTTGGATGATGATGATGATAATGAAGACGATGATGATGACGACTTCATTGATGAGGAAGACGATAAGATCGACATCGACGTCACACAAGAAGAGGAAAATGTTAGCGACGAAGAACCAAACTTCGAAATAGATATTGTGGAGTGATGGAAAAAAATTACTCCATAATTATTATGATCTATATGATTTATTTCCAATAAACTATATTTTCATAAATTCTTTTTTTATTCTCTATTTTTATAAACTTTAGACCTCATCCATCGGTGTGCCATTTGTTATTCCACCTACATATACCATGATTATAATAATAACAGAAAGCCATAATGCTTAAAAACATAAAAAAATTTATTTGCATCTTTTTTTAAATATTTTCGACAAGCTTGGGCCTTATCGATCGGTATGCCATTTGTTATTCCATCTACATATGCCATGATTATAATAAAAACAGAACGGCATACTGCTTAAAAACACGGAATTTGTTTTTTCTATTTTGCAATGTTTTATGCGTATGCCTATAATTTCTACCCTCTCAAACAATATGCCAATATCATATACATCATATTATGTTACCATTAACTGTATGAAAATAGAATGGCATACTGACTAAAATCACAGAATGTCATTCCATCGCTGTACAAAATTTTTGCAATGTAAACAGTACTTGGGCATACGCAATCGGTATGCCATCTTTTTTTAAGCAGTTTTATAACAAAAACTTGTATACTTATCAGTGGCAGCCTGTTTAAAAACGCGGTAAATTTCCTTATTCAAATACAACTTCACGTGGTCATATCAGCCCTTCGGGCCCACCTTAACGGTATGCCAATAATTTTACGACGAATTTTTATTTTGAATTTCATTACAGTGCGCATGGCAGCCTGATTAAAATCGTATCAAAACACATGGCTTTCGAACAAATTATGAATCATTTTTTAATATGAAGAACCCAAGACGACTCTTTGATTCATGCATTATTATTATGAAGATATAAGGATAATATTGTCCTCTGAAAGACATACTGAGTAAAATCGTGTCCCAAAATCTATCACTATACCCCGGTCTAGTCTACCAGCAAAGTAAACAGAAAAAAGGTCCATTGTATATGTCCCTAAAACTGTTCTACTAAATGACATGAAAACACAAAAGCGGTCGTCTTGAGTGGTCGAAGAGACAGACAGAACATAATTTACAGATTAGGCGAAATACGAATCACCTCAAAGAAAGACAATACCCACAAAAGTCACAAAATATTAGCCGTAACGAGGGGACCAAGCACTGCAAAAATGAAATTGTTATATGGAGTGATGCAATCATCAATCCTATATGAAGCTCCAATATGGCACCCACCAAACGTTCAGAATTGTAAAGTACAGAGATATCATGGAAGGTGTACAGAGGATAGCACTCTTGAGAGTTGCATCATGTGGTTACCGGAGTGGATTTGCAGGCCATAATAGCAGCCCCACTGATAGACCTTATTATTGATGAAAGGGAGCATCTACACTAGGCAGATGAATACCGACTGAGTTTATAGACGCGCGGAAAAGCAGAAACCAATGGCAAAGAGAATTCAATCCCAAATTGGCTGGCCTGCGAGCATCGTCGGATCGACTTTTCCCAACACAATTATTGCTTATCGAACGTGGATCCTTCAGACAGTATACCTGAAACTGACGAAAATGGTATCTACTGTAAGGAGCTGGACAGCGTAGAGCACACCATCTCGATATGTCAAAGATGGAACCGACAACGGGACAAAGGCTGCTATAGAAATGGAAATAAATTGCGCAGGGGTGAAGGGACTAATGTCTATAATATAATCACATCGGCCAGATAATTAAATATCGGTGAGAAGCAGATCAACATATTTATGGAAACTAAAAGGAAGGAAGAAATATACCGTCAATTATTAGAACAAAGATAAATAAACACCTAGAAGCACCTAAGCACTTATAGTTTGGACTAAGCTCCATCTCGATGTAAGTTCGCATAGGATATTTCGAGTACAAGCTTTTCGGGCGCAAAGAAACGAAGATTTTTTTTTATCGAGGAATCAAATTCGATACTGGCCGGTCATCAGGAATGCAGACCTTGCTTCTTATAGAAGATTTTCTACCTCTCAAAAAAAATGAGAATTAAGCATGATTGTTCCAACTTTTACTGTCTCATATTATGCAAGAGAGATCATTCAATTTTTCAAATAATCATTGACCGTTTGCTTTATTTTTCTATATTCCTTTTTGCATCTAAGCTTTTGAATAACTTGCTGATCAATGAATTACGAGCCATTCTTAAATACAAAATAAACTATTATTATTATTATTATT
>JAEQML010076326.1:0-13414 GCA_016904865.1 Pissodes strobi
AAATCAAGCCAAGCTATCCTAATAACAATGTGCTTCGCTTATCAACTGAAATAAATATAGTCACAATGTGATATAAATGCTAATACAAATATATCGTTAACTCATACTTAGAATAGAGATAATTTACATTAAGAAAAGCGGCAATTTCAAGCGTATTGTCAGCAAATCGAATCAATAAATTTAGAATTAATAAACCGATGAGTGCAAAATGCAGCATCTTTTTTTGCTAAATGCGGCGTATAAATGAAATTCAAAAATATTTGACGTTGGCAAAATAGGACTGTTACAAGCTCCTGGCAGTTCCATACTGCCTTGGTCGAACAACGGCTAGATTTAAGAGTTTTCAAAGCCGCCTGACACTGAGAATATCTTGATTGACTTGCCTTTCCAGTTTCTATCGATGGGCCACTGTGCAGTCATATCAAGGCTTGAACTTCAGCCTGAAAAGTGGTCGTGTGCCCGCCTAGGGAACATTTAAGCTCAACCTTACCATTTTTATTCCATGTAGGGTCTCTTGTATCATTATTGGTCTGGGAACCGTCAGTGAATGGACTATTCTCTGTTGATCTCAGATCTTCAGAATTTGTTGCCCATTCGTTCCTCTCAACACACTGTAATCAGCTTGGTTCTCATAGGTTGAGGAGAATTAAGAACATCACGAAAGCTTCGATAAAACTATATTTGTTATAATTTAATATTCGTATATGCTGGCCAAAATGCACAGTATGCAATCTTATATTAATTAAACAATAACCTGATTACCTAATGTAATAATAATCGTCAAAAAGCTGTGCTGGGCAATTGCAATATATTGTGTATTGCTTAACAAATTAAACATAGTTTACAGGATATGAAGTCAATACCCTTGTGACCTTATATGCCCAGTACACCTCCCTGCCGAAAAAAAATATATATATATTGAGACAGCAATATATATTTTTTTATGATATATAGATAGATATAATTATAATACTTATAATATAGTTAGTATCATAATAAAGCTTAATCCTAATCATAATAAAGCTTAATCCTATTTTTATGTACTTCTACATTTCTATTATTTATTTTTAACACTACATTTGGATTTTTATTTTCTAATACCTCGTAAGGTCCTATATACAAAGCATCTAATTTACTATTCCTATTTTCGTTGAGAATCAACACTTTATCTCCCACGTTATACTCTACATTAATACATTTTTTATCGAAATTTATTTTCCGGTTTTGTTTGGATGTAATCAAATTATTTCTAGCATCATTACAAGCAGTTTGAAGTCTATATTTAAGCTCTTTAGGATAATCCTCAAAGTTATATAATGGATCTATGTTATTGGCAATATTTGATGGTATTTGGCTTTGTTTTCCAAACACAAGTTCATAAGGAGTATATTTGGTTTCGGTATGCACAGTGTTGTTATACGCAAAGCACCAATATGGTACCCACGTACTCCAACTATCTGCATGTTGTGACACTTGAATACGCAAATAAGCTCCTAAATGTTTGTGAGAGTTTTCCAAAGCTCCTAGAGTTCCATGGTGATAAGCTGTTGAATTTAAGGTATTAATTCCTAGCAATTTACATGATTCCTGAAACAGGTTTGCCAAAAATTCTTTTCCCTGATCTGTGACAATTTCTTGTGGAATTCCATACCGTAGTACAAAATTCTCCACAAAAGACTTAGCTACATCATAAGCTTCTTTCGTTTGTAATGGATAACATTCTATAAATTTGCTGAGTTCACACTGAATTGTTAATATATATGAATTGTTTTTAATGTCAGTCTTTATAGGTCCAACTAAATCAAGAAAAATTTTTTGGAAAGCTGAAGTAGCTGTAGATGTTATTGTAATTGGCTGTTTGGTAGCTTTACTATATTTATATCTTTGACACTCATCGCACTTTTTGACAAACTGATCTACATCTCGCTTCAAACCTGACCAAAAATAAAACTTCTTAATATTGTTGTACATACGGTTAGTACCCGCATGTCCTCCTGTATAAAGGTTGTGAAAATCGTTTAGTATCAATTGTCTCGTTTCATTGTCTTCAATACGTTTTATGTCCTTAATAATGCATATTTTAATACCGTTTTCTAATATTTCGTTTTTATATCGCGATATATCTTTAATAAATTGACTAGTCTGTATATTTTTTATTATACATATTTCTGCAATTTTATACCTTGTGCACACATTTCCAAGATTCCTCAACGATGTACCTAGGTCAAACGTCGATCGGTAATCTTGACAAAAATAAATTACTTGCAGTTTTTCGTCGTATATAAAATTTGCATAATTCATATTTTTACCATGGTTTATTTTATTTTTATATTTAATAAATGCATCTTTCCCTATCGGCCGTAATTCTATACTATTATCAGGTCGTTTTAATATTTCTACAATTCCAGGGTGATCAAGCCTTTCATCCGTAGAATTTATTAAATCTTCCTGTTCTTTGATTTGTTGATTTTTTTCCTGTGCTCGCGTAATCACATTCACACTATTAATCATTCCCTCACTCATTTCTTTCAGTTCGTTCACATCGATTTTTATACGCGACAAAGCGTCAGCTGTAACATTATGTGTACCTTTTATGTAATTTACCGTAAAATCATATTCCTCTAAAACTAATCTAAATTTAGTTAATCTACTTGATGGGTTTGTCATGCTAAATAAATATACGAGTGGACGATGATCCGTAAGTATTTCAAATTTTCTGCCATACAGATACGGTCTAAAATGTTTTACACTCCAAACAACGGCTAGCAATTCTTTTTCGATGGTACAGTAATTCCTTTCGGCCTTATTTAAAACACGAGAAGCGTACGCTACTGGCTTGTCATTACCATTACATAGAACCGAACCAATAGCATAACCACTAGCATCTGTTTTAAGAATGAATGTATTATTTTCTGAAAAATTTGGATATTGTAATACAGGTGGATTTATAAGTGCCTTTTTTAAAATATCAAATGCTGTTTGACACTTGCCTGTCCAATTAAAGTTTATTCCTTTCCGCGATAATTCATTAAGAGGTTGAGCTATTTGTGCAAAATTACTTATAAATTTTCGATAATAATTTGCAAATGCAACGAACCGTTTAGCTTCATCAGCGTTTCTAGGTATTGGATATTTAGCTATCACTCTGGATTTTTCGGGATCTGGAGAAATTCCATCTGAAGAAATCACATGGCCTAAATATAAAATTTGTTTTTTAAGAAAATCACATTTATTAGGGTTTAATTTCAAATTTACTTCTCTAAGTCTTTGTAAAACTTTAACAAGATTTTTATTATGTTGTTGTAATGAGTTCCCGAATATTATTAGGTCGTCCAAATAAATAAAACAAGACTCATAATTTAACCCAGAAAATGCAACAGTCATGAGTCTAGAAAATGCACTTGGACTAATTTTTAAACCCATAGGTAACCTTCTCATTTGAAACTGACCCTCATTAGTAGTAAATGCTGTGTAAGGCCTACTATCTTTATGTAACTCGACTTGGTAGTATCCTTGAGATAAATCGAGATGAGAAAAGTACAATGCTCCTGATAGTGAGTCTAATATTTCAGAGATGCAAGGTAGAGGCATTTTTTCATCCTTTAATTGACGGTTTACGAGTCTGTAGTCAATAACGACTCTCCATTTCCTTTCGCCATTAGTAGCTTTTTTAGGTACGATTAAAAGGGGTGAAGACCATTCGCACTTAGCCTCTTCAATAATACCCTCGTCAAGCATTTTATGAACCTGCCTATGTATCTCTGACTTTTGAGCCTGGGGAAGCCTATAAGGTTTTACATAAACTGGAACCGCGTTTTCTTTGAGCTGTAGTCTCTGTTGGTAAAGATTAGTAACCGTAAGAGAATCGCCCTCTAAGTGAAAGACGTCTGCATATTTTGCGCATAGTTTTTCGATTGAAAGTTTTTTTTCGTTGTTTAGCGACGACGTGTCTATTAGATCTAAGACTTTATCTACGCGTTCTACAGATAAATTATCGTTTTTGTTAAAGTTATAGATTTGATAATTCTCAATAGGTTCTAATCTAGGTGTGAAATTTTTAACCTTAATTTCGCGGTCATTTACATTCAGAAATCTCACGGCAATTCTTCCATTCTCCGGTCTCGCTATAACACCTGCAACGAACACACCCTCACACAACTCCTCAGAAGAAATAACACAGTCACTGGTACGATCGGCTAAGCAGTATTTTACTATTTCGCTTCTAGGTGGTATTGAAATATAATCATCGAAATTCGACATCATAGGTACCGATACCTTGTTATCGTTAACCCAAAAAGAAAATATTGATGTCTCGTAATTTATGCTTGCTCCGTATTTCGAAAAAAAATCTGAACCTAGTACACCCTGTATACCTGAATTAAATTTATTAAGTACTAAATATTCGTGTTCAATTTCAATATTATTTAGCGAAAATCGAACATTTGTTGCGCCTAGGGAAAATGTAGAACCGCTTATACCCATTATTTTTACCTTTTTTGATGTATCAACATATTCACCTTTTCTTAAGTAATCTGAAAAAAATACACTAATACTAGCTCCGGTGTCTATTAAAAATAGCATATCTTGCATTTCGTAATGCACCTGAATAAAATTCATACCATTTAAGCTTAAAACTACATGTTCTTCTAAATTTTTACACTTATTGTTAGGAACGAAAAAACCGCCTATTCTGCTCTATTCCGCTTATTCCCGGGTTTAAATTTGAATTTTCTGCGTACGGAATTTCGTTTGACATAAGGTTTGGATTGTTATAATTTGATCCACTTACGTCTGTAAAATAAGATCTCTGTTGACCCATATTACGATTTTGCTGATGGCCACGAAAATACGAACGACTTCCACGGGAGCCCCGACCTAGTCTACGGAAATTATTGTTATTAAAATTTCTCGGATTTATACTGCCCGACCTAGTATTATTATTAAAAGGTCTACCTCGATTGTTATTAAATCTATTTGAGAAACCTCTTCCACGACCACCGTAATTGTTAAATCTATTCGAATTATTATTATTCTGTCTCATATGAAATACAGACATACTAGAATTTGAGAACTTAAGTTTTTCTTCATCTTTTGCGCCTACTATAGCGTCTTTTAGTGTGGAATAGTCCCTAGCTTTTACTATTGTTCGCAGTTCAGTATTTTTTAGTCCATTGGAAAAGGCATTAATTGCAAGTTTTTCGTTGACATTTCTAAGAATTGTAATGTTTCTATCATTGCCATTTGCTTGAGCTATAGTTAAATTGAGAAATAATTCTTCTATCTGTTTTGCGTAGTCGTCAATTGTCTTCCCGTCTTGTCTAATATTATGTAATTCAGTTGCTAACGCAGCTGCAGATTTTTTTGTAAGTAAATGTGTTTTTATATCAGCTAGTAAGCGGTCAATTGTATTGTAAGTATTTTCTAGCCGTAGTTTTGCACTACGCGATAATCTAGTTTTCAGAACGTAATTTATTAAATGTGTTTTACCATCGTCATTCAGCAGTTCGCTATAAAGTTGAATAGAGTCAATTAGTTGATTAGTTGTATCCTCATTACCATCAATACACGGCAACAAGGATGCGGCTGTTCTCAAGTCAAATTTTTCAGTCATATTTAAACTTTTATCACCTTGTACAATGTCTAATACCTCTTCACTTTCCTTACCTTCTACTATAACGCTTAACCTCTCTAATAGTATATGTCTACAATTATAAGAATTTTCCCGATTTCTTTGATATATTTAGAAGCTGCTTGCTGCTCCGCTGAATCTCTTTCAATTTTACCAAATTCTAATTTTAAAGTACTGAAATTATCTTCTAATATACCGATCTCTAACAACAATTTATGTACTCTTTCTAAATTTACCCTTCTCTCGGTAGGTTCTTTAACAATGTTACTACAAAACTTATGCACGGATGCGTATAGTTCTTTAAAATCACTTAATCCTACACTACTCATTTACCTTAATATTATATAATCCGCTATCCGCTACAGAAGTTTTGCCTCAGGAGTGGTCCTAGAAGCTGACGTGTCCAACGTTGCGAACTAGCGGCATTGCGCCCACAACTAGCCCGTTCCATCGATGCCAGCCCCGGTTTGGGTACCACTGGTTGAAGTTCCCTGATGGGATCGATTTTGGAATCGACCCATATATATCGTCAGGATGAGTTTTTCTTATACAAGTTCTTGACTTCTTCTTATTTCACGCCTTATTTTTCTTTCTAGTTTCTTTTTTGTCCGCAGGCAACAGTAAATCACCCAAACAGTAACAATTATGCCACCTACCATTAATGCAAGCACTTCATGGAGGGAGACGCCCCTGCTGGATTCTTGAGTTGTCGTTTGTCCACCACTGTTTCCAGCTTGTGCACTTATAACTTCTTCTTTTGACTGAGTTTTCCCCATTTTCTTGACACAATCACAATAACTTCATCATTACTTTACTTTACCATTGTTTGAATTCAAACAACGACTTTACAAACATCTTAAGGACACACGAACGCCGCTGGCAGGATCGCCATGTAATCAGCTTGGTTCTCATAGGTTGAGGAGAATTAAGAACATCACGAAAGCTTCGATAAAACTATATTTGTTATAATTTAATATTCGTATATGCTGGCCAAAATGCACAGTATGCAATCTTATATTAATTAAACAATAACCTGATTACCTAATGTAATAATAATCGTCAAAAAGCTGTGCTGGGCAATTACAATATATTGTGTATTGCTTAACAAATTAAACATAGTTTACAGGATATGAAGTCAATACCCTTGTGACCTTATATGCCCAGTACAACACTGTGTCCCGCTCATTAACGTTTTTCAGCCTGTTGAGCACTATGATGATCGCCTGCGGATTGTTGATCACCGCCTGTGTCAGTCTATAAGTAGCCCATCTGGCCTCGCTCTCCAGTAATATTTGGAGAGGTGGCAGATTTAGGAGACACTCAAACGCTGCCGTGGGTGTAGTGCCGAAGGCGGCACTAATTGCCAGACACGCTGATCTTTGTAAGGTGGATAATTTAATTCTCGCGGAGCTCTGTAAGCTCTTAGAGTACCAAACTCCTGCTCCATATGTTATCATTGGTTTTATGATCGCAATATATAGCCAGTGCATTTGTTTGGGATGTATGCCCCATGTTTTGCCACAAATGCGTCTGCAGGTCCATAGTGACAGTATTGCTTTTGCGACAATTTTATCCAGATGCGCATTCCAGTTAAGTGTTTTATATAGGGTAATTCTCAGATACTTCACTGAGATACTTCACATACTCTCAGTAGGGTTGTTGTGGCTACTTTGCAATTTAACATATTCCCGATCCAGTACCTATCTGGAGTTCAACCCCTCTTTCATGATGATTTTGATAATGCATTAATATCTAAGAACACACGCACCGCGATAGTCTTGTCGTCAAACGCTTGTGTTATGTTCCCGACAGGGTTGATTAGTGCAAGTTCTGTAGATTTGCCGGTCTGATGCGCATATTGGTGAGTATTTAGTGGAGACTCACCAAGTGCATAGTAGTAAATTGCCCTTTTATCGCGCCATTTCCTCACACACGCGACAATTTTCCTTTGCCACCATTTCACCACGGTTTAGTTTTTCTCTGTAATTTTTTTCACATCTGTTAAATCTCAATATACCTACCCAAAAGATGAGTGCTTCGGTCTAATAATTTATTAGCCAAATCTAAATTGGCGTAATAATTGTCAGTTATTATTGTTCTTCTACTGCCCAACAAATAAGATGCGAGAGGCACTTTTAAAAATACTAATGCCAGCATCCTGCTTCTTTCCGGAGCAAATCTTCATATTGTACGTGTATCCTTGCAGACTATAAAGTTTAAAAATTTTTAGGCCATACCTATAACTTATGACTTTTCAAATGAATGTTGAATATTAGACTACTTCTACTTGACGGTGTAAATGAAGATTGAAAATGTTTGAGCAACATATCCAGGACAAGTGCAGCCTGCACTTTGAAGAGACGATCACCTTCTTTGTACTCCGATTCCTCCAGTTGCAGCAAAAAACACGCAATATTGACAAAAGGCACCTTTTTCTTTTGCCGAATAACAAAGCCAATTAAATTCAGTCAACCATTATTTATGTTGAAATAAATCTTAGTTTCATCTTTTTTTCTTTAAATTTATCTAACAGAAGAAACGTATATAATGGTGGCGGAGTCTAAAGTGTTTGAATTGTTTTTGCTTTATTTGATATTTTACCTTGTAGAAAATGACTAATATCGGTCTTTCTTTTTAAAACACTTGATAAATTGCTTTGTTTTATTATAAAAAAAATAAGAACTGCGAACTATCTATACAAGGTATGTCTAATTATAGTATAATCACGATCAAACCACTAAAAGTCGGACAAGAAATAAGCAAACCAAACTTAACAAAACTCATTGGGGGAAGTACAGGTAAAATCTGAGCGAAAGTCGAAAGTGCACGAAATAGCGTGATAATGCGGCAGTCGGGCACTCCGGGTATGTGCTTTTACTGATATGTCTAGCTACACCAATTTTGGGCCTTCACGCATGCGTACGTGCCAATACATATACTTTTCAAAGTTATTTTTTCTTGATTCTGGGCATTGCCTTGGGTTAGTTTTGTTTGGCTGAGCCCCCGGATCGAGCGAAGCTAGTCCCACATATTGACGCAAAATTCTCGTTGAAGCAAATTAAACGACGTGCCGAGTTTTCAGTTGGGGTGCCACGCCCAATTATTACCCAAGAGTCATTAAAATCGTTAAACGTTCCACGAGCGGACGAAGCGGATTTTACCAAGCATTATTGACAAATTTCCTAAGTCAATTAGACTTAAAAAAAGTAGAGCTGGGCAACAGGCAACTAAAGTAAATGATATCATATAACAATCGAATCTGCAATCGTTAAAACTCTTCTTCTTTTTCTTAGGTTAGGTTTAATTGAATTTAAAAGTTGTATTATTCGTATACAAATATTGCAGACACTTTTAAGAGCCTATGTGAGGGGAGAGGGAGTATAGTTCTGGATGGGAAGTTGAGACTGGTAGTTTTAACAAACTTAAAAATTTTACCATTTTCAACTCTCCAACAAGGAAATTTATCTGGATGTTCTTCCATCATTGTCAACATGACGACATACCACTTATCAGATGTGTTGGAGTATGAAGGTAAATAATCCTCCACGGCTGCGATATCTTCTGCCAAAACTGGTACGGACTTAGATAGAAAATCTGACACTATATGCTCCTTACCTCTTCGATGTATTATAAGGTTGTAAACGAAAAGCCCAACGACCAAGTCGACCCTGTGGATCCTTTAAATTATGTAACCACAATAATGACTGATGGTCTGTGATTACCTTAAAATGAACTCCATCCAAATAATGCCTAAGATTTTCCACACTCCAAATCACTGCAAGATACTCCTTTTCCGTGATTGTCAACTTCATTTCCTACCTAGTAAGGGAACGTGAGATATAGACGATAACCTTTTTAATCATCGAATTGCTGGGTTAGAACAACGCCTAAGCCATAAGAAAAAGCATCAGTTTGAAGAGTAAACATGCTGTTAAAATCGGGACAGGGCAAAACTGGAGCGGTAACAAGAGCTTCTTTAATCGATTTAAAAGATTCCTGACAATCTGGAGCCCATTCCCGTTGTATGTTCTTTTAGTAAGCCGAGTGATAGACGCAATAACAGAAGAAAAATTAGGAACAAAGCGTCTGTACAAGGAAGCGGTTCCAATAAAACGTCGGATATCAGTCACATTTCTTGGTGGTGATATATTAATAAAAGCCTAATTAACAATTTCGATTAGTCACATCTGGAGCACCACAACGATAGCAATGGATCTTTTTGCGTTTAAGGAATTGTGGATTTAAATGGTCCGTCTGATTGCAGTTCCAACAAGTGACTGGACGTCTAGAAAAATAAGATCTTCCTGTTGGTGCTTGTACTGCTGGTAGTCCAACTACATCGATGGGAGATGGATGATCACTGTATAAACTAGAAGCAGAGAGATTAGAAGCTATAAAGGCAAAATCAGGTTCAACAAAATTTTGTCGTTTCCTAGATGGTGGAATGTAATGATCAGCTCGGTACTTTTTAGTTTCAAGCTTAAGATACTCAGTTCAGCTCCTCCAATGAATTAACAACAGAAAGCTGGGTTGTATAAAATGGAGACAAATTTCTTGAAATGATATCCAGTTGAACTTCATCGGACATATAATACCTCCATAACGCCTAAACAAAGCACTCATATTAGACAAATAATGTACGATACTCTCAGGCTGGTCCTGAGTTCTTTCCAAAATTTCATTAAATAACCTAGCTTTATAATCAGGTGGTTCAAAATGTTCACATAGAAGATCAGACAAACTTGTCAGCTAACAAACCTAACACGATTAGCACGGAATCAATTGAAGGCTCTGCCAGAAAGCAAATCTATAGCTAACTGAAATATTTCCTGTTCAGATATACATCTAGCAATACGCTCAGAAACTCTTTCTAAAAAGTTGTGAACCGACAGTTGTTTACAGTCACCTGATAATTTAAGATTCCATTTTTCAACATGAGTTTTAGAAGTACTAGAGTGAAAAGAATTAATTTTAGTTGGTGGCTTATTATAATTCAAACTAGAATCAAAAGAGTCTGAACCCGAATCATTTAACTGTGTTTTACGTAACAAAGCACTCAAATTTTTATCAGATTTTAAAAGTGAATCTATACCATCCAAAGCAGATAGTATTTGAAGCAAAGAATCAGATCTAATTTTTAATTGATCTTCTTTAAGATTACTAGTAGGTATTGAATACGTTCAAAATTAGATTTAGTAGTCTCTCCCGATAAACTTGCGATTGAAATTTGGAGATCTGTTAATGTTGTCAAAATATATTCAATTTCGGTGTCAAATTTCTAATTATTGTAAAACTGGACGTAAAGCTGCGCGTAACTGATTAACAGTTTTTGAATTATCCGCTGGTAGACCACGAATACTAGGTTCATAGACAAGCATCTCCTTTTTAAGATGATTAACTACCATATTATAATCCAACTTTACTGATTCAATAAAATAAAGAAATTATAAAAGAATAAAAATAATTAGGTATTTAAATCAAAATCACAATATCAAAATTGATGTCCTCTTGGGTGAACTCAATATGTAAATTAATACGCAATATTAGAAATATCAAAATCGTCCAGTAATCAATAGAGTAATAACAATAACATATGAAATATTAAATAATTATTAAATCACTAGTCATCAAAATAATGTGCATAGAATACTACCAATTAATGAATTTGAAGGTACATACCTACATTTTCCTAATCTGAGAAAAGTAATAGCAGATACCTTCTCTTTTGTGAAACCCGATTAATTGCGTTTTCAATAACCCTGTCTTTATTATTATTCTCAAATTCTCTGTGAATGCCAAGTATACAGAGACCAGAGAGTCTTTCCTCAGACATGGTTGACCTTAACCAGGTTTTTACAAATCGGAGGGTACTGAAAGATCTTTCAATTGTTGTTGTGGTATTGTAAGGAAATAGGCAATAAAATTTTCAGGCATGTTTCACTGATTTTGAAATGTATTTTTAGCGTTATTTTAATATTTCACCCCCGTGCCGGCGCCCATGTGTGTAAACATATCCTATATCGACATCATCGACATGAAAATCTAATGCCACCTTAGGCCGCGTGTCGCCTGAATATAGACAACTACTTATTTGAGATTGGTTGCCTATATTCTGGCGTTAGAAAGAACACTTTTTACCCTAACGGTTACAGACAGCCTGCAAAACACATTTACGTCACAGATCTGACGGGCGTTGTAACGTTTGCATTAGAACGTTTAATATTACACTACATGCATAGCC
The DNA here is from genome assembly GCA_016904865.1 of Pissodes strobi. Taxonomy (NCBI): domain Eukaryota; kingdom Metazoa; phylum Arthropoda; class Insecta; order Coleoptera; family Curculionidae; genus Pissodes; species Pissodes strobi. Next base: position 11,871 of record JAEQML010076326.1, read on the forward strand.
CTCCGCTCGCTACAGGGACGAACGAAACCTAACCAAAACTAACCCAAGGCATGCCCAAAATCAAGGAAAAAACTCTACAAATCAAATATAACCTCAAGAAAATAAAAAAAACACCATCGAGAATCGAACCCGAACCGCCGAACCACAGGTCTAGCATTCTAACTACTGAAACACCAGAGCAATTCATTGAATTGTAAAGACATATTATGTAAACTAGGAACGCATTCTAACGAAAATACCCAATGCCTTCCGGCGAGTCGGGAATCTAATTTGCAAGCTGTCTTTATCCGCTAGTCGTTTTACAAGGAAGCGCTGAAGTAGACTGCGGTATAATTATGATGTCACATCCGGGCTTCACACTTCCGTTCATTTTCCCGAGATTTACCCTCATACCGCCGCGTAAGATGTTTACACATTAATAGAAAAGGAAAAATTGGAATATAGTTTTTTTTGCATTGATCACGAGTTCGTGGGAGATTTATCCCTTTTACCACCATACCCCGCCTCCCCCCCCAGCCGACAAGTACGCCACTGGATATTAGGGCGGGCTAGGAAATTAAGGTACATACGGGGGAAATTCTTCTATTTTTTTTCGATAAGGTCGAACCTGTGTAGTATTCTGTCAGCAGTAATCAAATTATGATTTAAGGACTTTAGTTGAATGACAGTCGATAGTTTTTGACGTGATTACAGATTTTTTTCTGTTTATTAATCTAGTAGGATGAGGAAAACAGAAGAACGGTTGTTGTTGAGTCTGTGAGGCTTTTGTTTTGTCATTAGCCGAAGAAAATTCCCTGGGTGAAAAAGTAGCTCCCGAGTAGTTTTCCATTTTTAGATGAAATAGGCTGGAAGCCGTTTGAGACTCTCGAAAGAGTGTTAGTCTGTAGAAGAAGTAATTTCTAGCAACCGCCGTTATGGCAATAAGCCCATTTATATCTTCAAGATACCCAGGAAGGTTTTGGTGAACCCCAGTTATGGGTAAGCTGTTTTCAGTTGTTTTGAATGTAGAATTTCAATTAGATTATTGGGGCCGAGTTTTGGCATTTCATGTTAGATTGCTGTTATGGATTAATTTCCGTTTTAGGGTTCTAGTAGCGGAGTTCTAGCTGCGGATTCTAGACGTGGAATTCTAGTGACGGAGTCCTAGTTGCGGGGTTCTAGTTGCGGATTCCCTGTAGGGTAGAAATAACCACATTTTACCTGGAAGCTGACGAAATTAGGCTACTCATTAATGTTGGATTTACAGAGAAAAATGATGGTCCATTTATGGACATCATTTTACAGGAGGTTCCTTACCAAGATAAGTTTTATTTTTAATCCATATTAACGTTTATATGACAATGTTGTGCCAGAATTTTTCACTTCGCAGTAGATACTTTTAAACAAAATTAGACAAAATTTAGTACTCCAACAGTATTTTAAGCGCTTTAATATTTTCTTTAGTATATATTAAAAATCATCTCAATTCACTAGAGTATATATATATATTGTCAAATATAATAATTCATAAAGCTACTAACTAATTATCACCCTGTCCCAAGTTT
>JAEQML010076327.1:0-13414 GCA_016904865.1 Pissodes strobi
GTTCACGTTCTGGCAGCCCCGTTAAGGAATTATTCAAATTGGTTTTGAGTAACTCCGACCGGAAGATCTTTCCCAGATTTGAGTATCAAAATATTACATTGTTTTATTTATTTTTTTAGGAATCGAATTCAGCTTTCTTCTCTAGCAGGATAAATGAATATATATTTGCCGATTGGCTGCGTATTTGGTAAAAACAAAAAAAATAGCAGCGTCACTATGATTGATATAGCGCAGGAATATTAGTTTATTATTTAGTGTATGGGGGCTACAGTACAAGAATATTACATTTAAATATAAAATACAAAATAGATACATATACAGAGAAAATTTAAATATATAAGAACAAACACAAATATTGAGGCAAGCTATTTATCTACATCGTAAGAACGGTCAGGACATTCCGATACGATGTGACGGATAGTTCGTCGCGGAGATCTACAATCACATTGTGGGGATTCTGCCCCGCCCCATTTATGTAGGGAATCAGCACATTTTCCGCAACCTGTTCTAACTCGGTTGAGCTTTGACCATAGTTGGCGTGGTAGGTCAGGTCCGTTGAAACTCTGAGTTTGATGATCCAGGTGGATGTAGTGGTCTCCTGCAGTTTCTCTCCATATGGTAGTCCATTTATTAATTGCATGAAAGTTTCCATTTGATTCTATTGCCGATCGGATAGCTGGGTGTCTTGATTTGAGCCGGTGGTATTGTCCTGTTAAGTATCGGATGTCGGTATGGATTGGCAGGCTGCATTAGCCATTATTTTCTCTGATGAGGGCTGCAATTCGTCGGATATCTGGTGTTGTGATATTACTGAGCACTGGGAGCCAGCGCGTTGGTGTTGGCCGTATAGTCCAAGTAATGTCTCATCGTTTGGTTTAGTTGTACATCTACTTTTGTGGCGTGTGCACTGTTGATCCAAACAGAATAGCAATACTCCGCGACAGAGTATACCAAGGCCAGAGCTGCTGTCGGAAGCGTTGTTGCTGCAGCTCCCCATGTTGTTCCAGCAAGTTTGGCTATTATGTAATTGCGCGCTCTTATTTTACCGGCTACGGAAGATGTAGGTTGAATGTTAGTGATCGGTCGAGTGTCACGCCTAGATACTTGGGGGCTCTATTGTGGTTCAGGATCCTGCCATTAAATTCCACTCGCAGGGTATCATTTGCCTGCCGACTCGATAGATGGAAGCAGCGGACTTCTCTTTTAGATGAGCTTGGACACAGCTTCCATTTTTTGAAGTCATCACTAAGCTTGGTGAGGTGTCTTCGTTCAAAGCATGTGGAGATTGTGCTGGTAGGAAATCGCCAAGTCATCTGCATAGGCAAATTTTCCACACTTCGTTTCAAGTAGATCAGCCGTATATAGATTGAACAGGAGTGGGGCGAGCACCGAGCCCTGCGGGAGGCCACTGTTCAGCTTCCTAGTACTGCTCCTAGCATCGTTAACAAAGACTTGAATAGTCTGTTTGTTAATAGGTTGTTAATTAGATGGCACGTTTTCAGACATGGTATGACTCTGAATAATTTGTATACTAGGCCTTCCCTCCACACGGTGTCATACGCTGCAGTAAGATCAATGAACGCTACGGATGTTTTCAGTCCCCTTTCAAACTCCGCTGTGATGTGAGTTGTCAGGGATAAGATTTGGTCAGTGCAGCTACGACCACTCCTAAATCCAGCCTGCCCTACGAGAATCACTGCATCAATTGGAGGACATACACGGTTATGCAGCAGTCTTTCCAACAGCTTATAGCAGCAGTTGAGGAGAGCTATAGGTCGGTAGTTCTCGGGTAGCTCCTTTGCTTTTCCAGATTTTAGAATAGCAAAAATCTTTGTTCTCTTAAATTCTGGTAGTAGGCTGCCTGTGTTATGGATGTCGTTGAAAAATTTCATAAGCCACAGTCTAGTTGTCATACCACAATTAACTTAAAATTTGAGGTAAATGCCATCAGCTTTTGTATCCTTGAAGCCTTGCTCTAATCTCTTGACAAAAAAGTCACGCAAGAACTCGCACGAGGAGGGGGTGGACTGTTTAAGATCCCTTAGGGATTTCTGATGTCTCTTGTGTGGCTTTTATCGAAAGGCGCACGGGAAATGTCAACTATACGGTTGGCTATTTGGTTTGGGATTAACGATGTATTTCCCACGATGTTCCGTTTACATTCTCCAAGCTTCTGTAGTAAACCCCATGCTTTCCTACTGGAGAGTGAAAAGTTCATGTGTTCCACAGCAGAAGTCCATTTTTCCATTCTGCTGGCATCAAGGGATCTGAGTAGATGTCAGCAATTTCCGGGTCTCCTGAGCACTCGAATTCCTCGTAAAGGGATGTTAGTAGTATGCACTGTTCTCATTCTATTATTGCTTACTGTATCATTGTATTTTTGTTTGTCCTGAGCTTCATATGCGAATGTATGTAATTGTCTCCCCGCTCCTTTGAACTAAGCTCTACCGCTCTTACTTTCCTTTCTATAACTCATTAGCCATGTTTTCAGAACTTCTTTGCATTGCATGACTGAAATATTTCTCAAATCCTCATTACTCTTCCTCATTATTACAATCTATCTTTCTTATTACCTCCTGCTTGTTACATTAATCTTATTAATTTATATTTAAAGATCCTGTACCAATTTTTTTCTTCGCCTACAAAACCTGTACTACCTCTTTTGATACTTTGTTTCATTATCCATCATCCAAAAGGGCAATATCTAGCATCGTACCGATTGGAACTGTAGCTTTTCCAGATACCTAATACATCATACGAAGTATTTAACTTGAAAACCCGTAATTAAAGGAAACTTGAATTGAATTTTTTTAGGGCAATCGATCTTTTAGCGTTTTTCGAGTACGTCACTGCATTGGCATCATTGTATACGTGGCGTTTATGTCCAAGGCATGGTCGTGTTGGCATCAGCCCCCGGTCGTTATCGTTCGTGTAATACTTGTCGCAATATATGCCGTATATTAGCACCACCGGCAAGACCGATGATAGCGGCAAAAACCGCTTGACGCTTTAATTGCGTATGTGTGATTCAAGAGAAAATGAAGAATACAGAGGCGATTAAATTTTTGTTTACGTCTAGGACAGTTGAACCCTTGTAAATATCTCCGGGATATATTGAAAACCGGCTTTTTAGGTAAAGTTGTTTGTGGTAGCTTATATCAACCTAGACTAGATTTATTTGGAAATTTTATATAATGCTCAGTACTGACTAGCCTCAATAATCAGAAAGAGATTAAATGTGACAGGGTCAATTGGCGTATCATTTAAAAACCCTTTCAGTTGTCCACCTATTTCAATTATATTTTCTAAATTGAAGGTTCCTTTCTGGAATAGTGATCATTTAAAAATTGAAACTTTGAAGTGTGGGTTTTAAGACTAATTCACATAGATGATATAGCAACTGCCGCATCAGCCAGACAGAGGAGCCTGAAAAGGTTTTTTTCGATCGTCATGTCTACTTCAAGTAAAAAGTTATAATCCTTGATTCGACATAAAATGCAATGTCCGGGCAGCTAGAACCGGTCCAGCCCGTAACCAACATATCACCGTAAACGACAGTATACGGGCATTTTTTATTGCTTAAGTAACGGAGAACGATACTAATATCCTTAGGGGAACTTTACTATCACGTATCTCGGGCTTTGGGGGAAATTGATATCTGTTATCTGGGCGTCAAGTCTTGGAATTGTATTAAACGCTGCAGGGGGGAAAGAAAAGCGTCAAATCACCGAGCATGGACACTTTCCACTTATTGCCATCCTGCTGAAACAGTTAGAAAAATGAGAAAAGCTTTTATTTCATTACGCGATATCGTTCTGTCATAATGGACCAGATATAAATAGTCACGAAGGGAATTTCTTCGTCTTTGTAACAAGATCAAGAATCATATTATACCGCGTTGTTCATGGTGGGAAGTAATTTCATATTAGTAAATGAGAGTAAAAATATAAATGTAAATAGGTATACCTTGTGCGGATTAACAATATCGGCGACCGCGATATTGAAAAAAGTCGAAAATGTTGATGCAAAACTAAAGCATGTGATAAAGGGTAGGATCAGTCATGTGTATCCAGAGTCAAATTGCTAGGAGCAACATACAGGGAATGTAAGCAAAGCGCTAATGTTCCCATGCCAGAGAAAGATTTTGGAGTTGCATATTTGACTCTAGTGGACGAATTATATAGCAAAAATCAGATTCTACAGAAAAACAATACAAGAATAGTATATTATTTTATATGGAGGAACAGTGATACTTTTCATGGCGCGCTCGTGTTTAACAGCCGAACGGAGTGAGGCTGGTAATAGAGAGCAAGCCATGAAAAGTAACTTTTCCTCCACATAAAATATGCTGTTTTTTCTTCAAATGTCGACAAATTAATGCAAAAACATCTCTTTTTAATAGTAATAATATCTAATTATTATTAAAGATAAATGAGTTCGCAAGGCGGCTTAGACCACGGTCGTAGGTGGCCTTGCTTAGACTGGTGTCGGTGAATTTGTAACATAAAGCTGTCAGTGGACACTGTCAACAATAATTATTTTTACAAGATTGCGTCTCCGATTGCGTTTTAATTCCGTATTGATAAGCAGTTATTGAGTAAGTTCGATTAAATAATAACCAATTTGTTCCTAAATTAGTGATTTTTAGAAATGCAGTCACAAATTGAGTGATAAATACAAATTGTAGTTTAATAAATCTTGAGTTGTTGACGCTTATTTTGTTGTCTGTTTGTATTGTATCTATGTTGCTATGACAACACTTTTACCTCCGCCGGCGGAAAAGTGAAAAGTAAAGCTCCGGCGGAGGAAAAACGAAACTTCACGGCCGCCTACACAGTCGAGTAATGACGGATTTACTGACGTTTGAAGAAAAAATATTTTTTTGGAAATAAAGGCAGACAATTTATCAAAAATGTAACCTCTGTAATAAAAGAAGCGGGAAACCTTGATCAGTTTCCCGAAATGAGAAAGGAATGCAGAAAAGAAGTAGAGATTGACTTCAAGGAAAACAACGTGGCACCGATGAAAATGCCACAAGATACGCCCAGCCTCCCTATGAGCCATTTCGAAAAAAGAAGAAGAAATGGCAATAATTTGAAGAAAAGCATTTAATGGCAATGGATGGAAAATAGTAAAGGGCAAAAGGAAAAAAACTGGACCCCAAAGCTGGAACCAAACCCAATAAAAAGTAAAAGACCCCGAACTCCACCCTGAGGTAATCCGCCTAAATATTATGTCATTAGACCCTATACCTTTGGTTTTGAGACACCCTATATACATGTAAAAGATAACAACAAGTCATAAATTGAAGTCGGGTTTTGTGAGGTTTTTTGGAGGAGATCCAAAAGCGTATCGCTCGAGAACGGGGATAGATAGTCTGAAACCGGCGTAGTGAACAGTTTATTTTTGTGAATGGTTTTCCTTTTATCGTGTTTTACAGGTCAGTAAAATAAAATTTATATTATTGTTATTAACATAATTTGTACAAGTATTTCTTTTATTCTCCTGTATAATTCATATTTGATGCCATAACATGTGTTACATATTTAATGAAATCGTTTTATGCTGTGAACAACACTGCTTTAAATGAAAACAGAAAATGAATTATTTGCTATCTTTTCGTGCTAGGGTTTTAATTTTAGTATGATTGAGAGTGTACGCCATGAATCTATACTAACCATTTCCTAACCTGATGGGACAATATCCTAGTTATAAATGTAATGATCATTCTAGAGATATTGGCCCGTATTTGCAACTCAGTAGCTGGGTGGCCTCCGTAATCCAGGACCTCACTACCTTTCAGCGGCGTTTGGCTAACTAACAATAACCTCTTCAGTTTGAAATGTATTGTTACAAGTGTGGAACTACGAATTATGGTACCGGAGACAGTAATTTAATTAATAATTATACTAGTAAAGGTTATACAGCATAGTTCGGTTTAGGAATGTAGATCGAGGGTTTCTCAGCCGTACTATTTCCCCTCGGGAATTCCAGGCTGAGTCCGGCACGCTTTTCTTTAATAAATTAGGCGTATTGGGAATCTGTGACGATCATTGGCAAAATAAAGACAAAGCACAACTTATCTCATTCAACTATGTTGAACTGACCCGGGTAGGTAATACTACATACCTGAATGTCGTTGTGCCATAAACCTATCCTTAGTTATTTGTGTTATGATTATAAAACGATACAAAACCTGAGGATATTGGAAAATGTCTGAAATTGTACATCGTAATGTCGACTGTTAATGTGAACGCATAAACACAAAGTGACTTTGACTCCGTGGTTATGAAATCAATTTGGTGAAGAAGGAGACCCTGAGCATCTCGTTGTCTGGAAATCCATAAAGATAAGTATTTTTTTTTCAGAAATGCATATAAAATTCTTCAAATGATTTCTTAACTACAGAACAACCAACATTTCGAAATTTAATTTCATATTTACCGTATCTTGTGATTTAGCTGATGGTACGTCTGCGTACTGTACGGTACATTTATCTTATCGTATCTCCAAAATTATCTTATCTATTTTTAACTTTAAGTAAATTTAGGTTATTGTATACATGTAAGTAACTGTACATTTATCTTACCGTATCTCAGAATTATCTTATCTTGACTCTAATTATATATTTAGCTTATTGTATATTTAAGTAACTGTACTTACTCTCGTATGTATCTCAAAACCAGATTATGTATCTTGAACTTTACTTATATGTAGCTTATTGTACATTTAATTAACTATATGGCAATATTATCCTATCTTCTTTACCTAACTTGGATTTTGACCTGATCAGTAAAAATAGTTCTCTTTATTATCTCTCTATGGTGATGCTTAAAGATTCTGTACATATTCGGTATTAATGGGTACTCGGTATTATAATGATTAAATACACTGTGCATATTTGGTATTAATCTTCGGAAGTTTAAAACTATACATTTTAGTAATCGCTCATTTAGTAATTATCTTTACCTTAATTACTGCATAACAAGTATTGCTATTATCCTGACTATAGCTATTTTTCTCAAAGATAAGCCTGAATTATATAAATTGGATTCTTTCAGAGACGTCTGTGAGATTTCACAATAATTATCTTATCGATTTTGTCATAAATTTATAAATACTATATTCTGTCGAAGGTCAATATTTTGATATCAATTTGATTTTGCTAGATCCTGAGAATCCTCATGATAGGAGAGTTGATTTGGTTCATTATGTAGAGACATTTCTTGACTTATTAGTGGACTGATTGTAACTTAAGGGCTATTAGCTTATCAGGACCATTAATTTTAAATAGGGCCGTAGAGACAATTTCCTCTGCATTCACCGTGATGTTTGCAGTTGCATTATTTGCAAATAGGCATTATCCAAGTTAGCGATCTAATTATAGTGTTGTCTTGGATTGACTCAGATTGATAAATATTGATTATTTTGTCTGACATCTACAGAAAATTAAGTCATTTAACGTAACTTGAAGGCTATGTTATGCTTGAGGCAAATGTTATTATTAAAAATTGTTAGGAAATTATTTTTTTTTATTTCTTGCGCTTACTTACCTGAATATGAATCTTATTATAGACAATATAATCTGGCAAATTGACTTATATTGTCTTATTTTTTGGTCTACTTAAGACCTGGCACCCACAAAATTTAATTTTCAAAATTCGAACTCACACCCCTAGTGCCATCGCAATAAGAAGTATCTGAGCAGCGACAGAGTAACTCAAGGAACGTTTTACTCTTACTTTTCAATTAAAATCGAAAATAATAATTTAAGTATTTAAAAATAAAAGGAGAAAGAAAAATGTTATAATGGCGCTCAACGTGTGGGGCTCGATTTTGGTTATAATAACGCTCATGTGTGTGACTCGATTTTCGTTATTTGATTGATTTCAAAAATAACTTAAGAACAGAATCGATGTTTCTTGCGTAATTGTTTTTCGACCCTTAATTATTTCAAATAGATGGTGGCAGTACGGGGCACATTAACACCAAAAACAATTTTCTTCTATCTTCAATTTCTTTATTGCCTTTATCTAATATTTCTGTGTCTTTTAGCTTGATAAATCATGAATCTAAGATAGCTTTTGTATGGATGAAGGAGACTGGGAACTTACTGTTAGAGGAATCTGTATAGATAGATATAGGAAAATCAGAATAGATATACGAAGCGTTCCATTCTCAGGGGTCACCTGACTTGTGAAGCGGAAACTAAAATTAGTCATCCGGATGTTTCGATGAATTTTACAGATGAGGTGGAGATATGTAAGAGAAAATTAACTTTATTTTCGAGATTGGTATGTGCTTTTCATTCTGATAAACGACTATAAAAGGTTCAAAACTAGATTATTACATTTGTCTATTTTCTGATTCAACAACTGCTAATGTCAAAGCTCAATTATTGTCACGACCCATGTTACTTATTTATAAATTTGAAGAAAAAGCAGATTGTAAACCAGTAGTTCGCGAACCAGCGGATTTGGTTAAGTTAGAAGAGAGTAACGCAGAGGACTCTGTTAACAGCGATCAGATTCAAGAAGTTAACTTTGAAAATATTTCGAATCCTGCTGATTTTGGGAGCTTTCCTTCTCGTAGAATTTTATTTACCGATCAACAGATTCCTGGAGAGGGCACACCATATCAGTCTGACCAGAGGAATGTTAAAATTATTTCAAATGTTTTGCTTAATAGTAACAGGGGTAATCCGATAGATATGTCGCATGATGTGCAAACAAATCATAATACTGATAACTTTGAGAATGAAATTTTAAATATTAGTAGGAGTTTGTTTAGGCCTAATGATCAACAATTAAATTCGACCAATACCTTAACGAATAATGTGAGAATTCCAAGTGAATCAAAATTAAATATTTATAACTGTATATATCCTTCCTTGAAGGGTTAAAACTTTGATAAGGATGGAGATAATAATAAAGCTTCTCAAGTTTTGTCTGATCCTGCCCATATTGGGAATGATTATAGTTTAAATGCGATATTTAATAATTATCAAACTTGTTATCCTAATGCTCATATACCTCATATGATAAATACTTTCAACTTTGATAATGCTTTTGATAATAATAATTTCTTGGATAATAATTTAAGACTTAATAGCTTTCAACCTGGGTTTAATCCCTTTGGTTTTGGTAAATTTAAATTTTCCAAGGTCTCAATTTTGCAATGCAAACAAATTTTATAATCATACTCCTTATACTTATACGAGTAATCCGAATAGTCAACCACAAAACTCATATAATTATGTTGCAGACGACAGGAATTTATTTTTTCAACAAGTGGCTCATCTCTTCCATAATTATCAAAGTAGTCAATATCCTAATGTTCCGAGGTTTTCGAATTCATGTCATAATAATTACACCATCTAGAAATGGTCAACCAATTTCACAATATTTTGATAATAATTATAGAATGTCACCTTTAAATCGAAACAATTTAAAATTTAATGGAAAAGGCCAAAGCTTACATAGCTTACAAAGGCTGAAGAGTTTTGCATGTCACATAGAATACCTAATTATACCTTATTGAATTTAGCTCATGAATTTTTTGAAGGTAAAAACCTAAATTTGGTATTGCTCAGTTAGAAATTATATTAATACTTGGGGGAGTTAATATATCATTTACGCTTAGATTTTTTGCCAGGTGATTTTGAAGTTGCGCTTTGGGATGAAGTAAGGGCACGTACACAGGGATATAATGAGAGGCCTTTAATATATATTGTCATAATGGAAAATGTATTCAAGAGATTCATAAATCCTATTGATGGAATTACTCAACTAAGATTAATAATGAGACACTTCCAACCATATTATCAACTTGTTTAGCGGCAACCTTTTTCTATCTTAAAACTTAAAAATTGGAAGATACTAAAATTCGTTCTGAAAAGTTTCAAGGTCCTCCAGTATATAATTCATCGACTTTAGAGTCTGAGCTTGCCTATAAGAAGCAGTTTCTCACAGATATCCAGGTCATTTAAATAAATCTAATACTAATGAACTGTAGCATTTTCAAATTTTGGCATAAATAAATACTACAGCTTTGCTTAGTTTATATTTATTTTTTATTTGCAAACATAATTTAGATTGGATTATTCCAATGTATGTACAGTGTATAAAGTACATTACTTTGTTTTATCTTGAAAGTTATAGAATACGCTTTCCATATTTATATTTATGTCTCAGTATGATGTACTAGATACTTATGATATGATAATAACATCAGGTCCGATTTTTGTCCCTTTGTGAGTTAGTAGGTGCTCTTCTCAGTTTCGGAAACATCTTTCAAAGGTTCTGGTTATGCAGTTCAATTTGCTAGCTATTGTCTTCACAGATTTTAATACTTGAGCTCTATTTTAATTACTCAGGAAAATGCTCACAAGCTTTTCTTTGATCTAAAAGTTAATAAAAACCTATCAATTAGTTCGACACAAATGTAACATTGAGTTTGTTTATTATTTCAAACCAATTTGGAGAGCATAAGAGTCATCTAATGTATATTTTAATGCATTTATCTAATTGTGTTTCGGTGTATTATTTCTTTTTGTTTTCTTCGTCTTTCAATGAGATTTCATGTCCTCATTTATTAAGTGCCATTCACATATGAGCTTGACAGTTAGACAGGTTCAATCAAATCGACGTTCCCATGTAACAGTGCCCTGTAGATATTTAAGGCATATTTAATTGCTCCTTGGCGAATATGGTTTAGAGCAGAAGTTCGATTAACCGAGCTGTGACGTCAGATGGTTCTTCATGCGCTTGGACTCGCTATTTCACATAAGTTAAGTTGGCAACAATGTTTTGGAATCAAGGTGTTGAAATTCGTTCCGTGAGAGATCAGGGTCTTTATTTTTACGCTTAGACCGGTGAGGAGTCGATAGGCCAGCATCTTTTGTGAAGCCATTTCGAGGTGCCTCAGAACTTAATGTCGAATATCAAGATTCTCAAATATCATCATAACTATAATTCAAATATTTTAGAAACACTGCATCCCACAATAATTTAATTTCCACACAAATGGATCATAGTAATTCGTTTGATGTTAAGGCTTTGAATTTATCTATAATTAAGTGCTGGAATTGTCATGAAGTAGGTCATACTTATCAAACAAAACAAGTAAGGTTAAAAGAATAGATTTTGTTATGGATGTGGTAAGAGAAATATAACAAAACCTAATTGTAAAGCATGTCAATCGGATAAGTCAAAAAACGAAGTAACGGCAAATTCACAGTCGGCGGAAGTTGCCAATCAAAGTTAGTGTAACTGAAAATAACTGGTCTCAATTGTTGAACAAAGTACAACATTTTTATAAACATAGTGAAATTTCTCCATTGTTCATAAGTAAACATTATGTTTATGATGAAACAATCTTTCAAAGATGATACGTCTTCTATTAAGTTCCTAGGACTGTAACTGGATACGAAGCTGAAATGGGATATCCATGCAGATTATGTTTGAAAAAGACTAAGACGTAGCGTGTTTGTCTTGCGAAATTTGGGTAAGGGTATTTCCATAGATACCCTGAGAACAGAATATTATGCAATATTTGATATCGATATGACTTATGGAATAATCGCGTGGGGACGTACACCATATACGAAAGAGTTTTTGGTATTCAGCAAAGAGCAGTCAAGGTATTAGCTTAAGAAGAAGAAACATTAAACTAAATATCAAGAAAATTTAGGAAAAACATGTACATTGCGGCTCACATATGTTGAAGTGAAATACATTATATACTTAGATTTCTTCCAATCTCTTCAGCCAGATGACGAGTTGATTATGTTGGTCTTTTGGCAGTGACTCTTCCACTTGTAATGTTCTGTTTGCAGGTCCACTAGAGCTTGGATTAGTTTGGTTAGGAATCATTTCAGTGGCCAGTGAAGAAATTTCTGAACCATCTATCTTCTTTTTTCTAATGCAAAATGAAATACCATTTTGTGAATGTTTATAGACGTTCAAAGCATCTTCCTCGACTTGTCCGTTATTAGGATAAATAAATACTCAAAATCACCGATCATTGAAGGGAGTGCCAATTTTTCCAACTTCTAGTCATGGGCGCAATTAACATTTTGCGTCGTTTTCCTGATATTTCTTCTCTTCCACACCAGTTGTAGGTGGTGCTATTCAGAAGAATATGTCATCTGAATATATGCCTATAGATCTACTAGCCAGCAGATTATAAACGAGAAAAAGAACATGGCATTGACGATATATCCTCCATATAATTGACCTTTCCTCTGGCACAGTGGCGTAACTAGAAATTTCGGGCCCCCACGCAAATTTTTTTTGGAGCCCCCTCAGCGCACTTGAATTCCAGAGATTTTCCTTTTTAGGAACCACCCTCTGGGTGGCGGGCCCCCCGCATTGCGGGGGCTGGCGGGGGTGTAGTTACGCCACTGCTCTGGCAGGAAGGTTGTTGTGGGTTCAAGAATTCAGTCGTATCCTTATAGTTTGTAGATTGCTAGGGAGTCGTTCCGGCTAGTTTCAGCCGCCCGGCACTGCTACCTTTACAGATATTTGGTCTTTTTCCCATTTGCTTAGTTTTTCGGTGTTGTGGCTTTTCATAAGGCCACAGTAGTGCTCTGGACCATAATATGGTGTTCCAGCTGTTTCTTTCGCAAGGCAGTCTGCTTTTTCGTTGCCCTCTATGCCTCTCACGAACCCACATTAAAGTTACCTGGTTGCGTGTTGCTAATTGTTTTAGGGTTTGCTTACCTACTCAGATTAGCTTTGACACGCACTTGAGAGCTTTTAGAGCTTTTAGAGCCGCCTGGCTGTCTGAAAATATGTGGATGTGCTTTCTGTGAAGTCCTTGTGTAAGGCACTCTTCTGCACATATATTTATGGCAAGCACCTATGTTTGGAAGATGGTTATATTTGCCTAACGGTTTGGAAAACTTACAGTTTGGATCTGAAATGCCTTTCACTAGTTTTGAACCATCTATGTACCACAGCGATGCGTTATCAGCCTGAGTTAGTTTTTTACTCTCCCATGATTGGCGGTCATCAATAACCACTGCGAATGGGACATCTAGGTCCAATATGACCGTCATTTGGTCACTTGATTTGCTAGCATTTTCTATACCCTTATAGAGGGAGAATGACAATGTATGGTTGAGTGTTATATCTAAGGATTCTACTACCACAATTTGTATGTCTTCCAGAGATTAGATCATGCTTGCGACAAGATTATTGAATGGTAGTTTTGTTGATTTGCCCACATGACAGAGAAAGTCAAGTGATAGATGATAATTAATATAACGAACGAAACCCTGCTCATAATGATTTTCCTCTTAAGTTCTAACAAAAACTGCTTGAAATTCCTAAGCTCTAACGCAAAAATTTTACCTCCATGACCACTACATACGATATTCGTCTTTCAGTATATTAAAAGTGTCTTAACAATT
>JAEQML010076328.1:0-13414 GCA_016904865.1 Pissodes strobi
TCAGGTAGATCAAGCAGATATGTGGTTTATGTTAAGTAGATAGAGCATTTTATACGATTTCTATCACATAATAATATGCTATTAAATAATAATTTGTTTAAATTCAAGTTTAAAGTTCGTAACAAACTATTCGCGTTGTGGTACTGGAGTTAAATAATAGGCCTGAATATTTGAAAGAAAAACATTAATTTTTTAATTTATTAGGTATAAAATAACAATACTGATTATCACGCCATGGCATCAGTATAAACCTAACAAATAAAACTAATAAAAAGTAATAACTAATACTAAACTAATAAACTAAACTAATAAAAAATGGGCACCTTCGGAAAAGTTGTAAAACAAAATAATGAGCAAAAGGGATATGCCAAACAATCAGAATAATAAGATCATGGATGACAAGGTAGATTTTCCCAAAAGAGATGGCGCTCTTTTGGAATGATACTTCTTAATTTTTTTTAAATGTTCTCTTTTTTTTCTTTTTTCACGCCATAGGGATCTTTTTGAAAAGCTGGTAGAGTTATACCGACTTTAAATTTTCTATTCTGTAAAAAATCTAGCTCTTGCAAGTTATTGTTTTTTGAAGATATACACTGAAGTTTATGTTGGCCTTTTGTAGCAATTACTTGTGTAATATCGCTTAAATATGGACGTTTTTTAAGTTTTTGTTGCGATACAAAATCTGGCCACAAATAAAAATCTGATGGGCACATTGATTTTACACTTACACGACCAGAATTGGCCATTTCAACTGCTTTTACAAAATCCTGGAAATCAGTTTTTTTTTGGCGTTTTAATGAAAGTTCCACCTGATGGTGGAAGCTGTCCGCTGACATGAAGGTGGATCCGGTCTCAAAATAGTTTATTACAATTTTTTCCGCGGATGTGTGTTCAGAATTAATTACAAAAATAAGAAAAGTAAAAAAAGCCCAGTTTTTGTTCTGGGCTGCACAATTATCAAGCCAAAAACGTTTTATAATCTCTTTACAACAGTAAAACCACAACAAACCAATGCACTTATTAAATCTTCCGACTCCCGCTAATTTCGTTTATTGACTAGTTAAAACCTGGCATCTACATCCGCGTCAACGCACGAGCTTAGAAGAAAACCTGGCATGCGCGTACTTCATAACAAGAACCACGCAACTACCAGCCCGCTGCGTGCATTATGCCAGGCTCTTTTTAAGGAATTGTCTGATGCCGGTTTTTAGCTTAGTACGGGGGCTATTTTATGCATTTACGGGGTATTATTTTGCAAGTTTTCTTCAATTTTAAGCAAAAAAAAAACGGGGTTTTTGCTATGCACAGGCAACTAATAAACCACCAGTATTCCATTTTTGCTAATAGCTCAATTTAAAAAAAAATTGTAGATACGGGGTTCTGTCATAGGACGGCAGTATAATGTGTTTGTTCGTCGTGAGAGAGAGATTATACGAATTTAATTTTTGGGCTCTTTAGAATTTATGAAAGGACACACAAAGGAAATAATTATAATGTAAGTATTTGTTCAAATAGTTTTATTATGTGTCTATTTAAATTCAATTTACAGGTGGCAATTTAGTGCAATACGCTGATTAAGTAGCAATAATATAATACAGACAGAGTAAAGTAGAAGTTAAAATACAACAGTGCCAACTGAGCATTTTAGGGCCACAAATGAATACTTTTATATAAAATTAATTTTTATCAAAAATGAAGCTTTTTATGATCATGTGAGAAACAAATCTGGATTATCAACTCGTTTTATTAATATAATCGTAATACTTACTTTTAATGACGGACCAAATAATTTTTATCGAAAAAGGGAGTTATGTTGGTCATTTTTTAGAAGACGTGTCAGATTAGATCTTGAATTTTGATGTTACTTAAGCATGCATATGACCTATAGAGCACACGCATCACATTTTGCTTTGCGAAAACTCATATTTTCGTGTCAAAAAAATAAAATAGAGTTTCTAATTCGCTAAATGTCCATATTCTAAAGTGATACAGAAGGCTTCTAGCTGATGACGTGGTGGCTAGTGTCCTTTGCAACTACTTACCATATTTGGTCTTAAAACGTATCGCCTGTTTTGATTGGTTCCGCGATCGCAAAAATGTGCTGTGTGCAAAAGGATTGCAACGCAATAACGCATAACGAAATATATTTTAGTCATTCTTTGTCTTTCTTCTCGGGATTATTTCATTATTATGGCGTTTCCGTGTGTTTTTTTAATGGCGTTATTTCAAACAATATCTACAATTCCCACAGTTCGATTGTGCGGATTTAACACATGTGAACAGTGTACCTTGACTAATTGTAAATGTTATGCAATTTACGTGAGAGATGCATTTTGTTTCTCACTTGGCTGATAGTCTTTTATTATAAAATGCTGATAGTTATTTTAGAAGGGCAATACCGAATCATCGTTTGCGAAGATAAATTTTTGACAAGCACTCGCTGAACTCTACCCTCCTTTGGATCATACATTACAATAATGAGTAAGTTATTAAAATTCTACATTAAGATATTAGATTTATGATTATTTTCTTTAGTAATAAATGTTGGGTATTAACTAGTACACACTACACACACCATACCTACCAATTTCTAGCAATTATTTATAGAAGGGTTGGTACAACTATAGTCGTATCGAGTGGTGTGCAAAAGACTAAAATTTATGACAGTATCAATTAATTTTTTTTTATTTTGGGCATGCCTTAGGTTAGTTTTGCTTGGTTGCCCACCAATAAAAAGCGTCAAAAAATGACGTAAAAACACTCAATTTATGTGTTTCTGAGAAAAACGACAAAATCGGTCTGACGTCTTCTAAATAATTACCTATTATATCGGCGATAGCTGATTCGATATATATTTTTTAAGGGAATAAAACGTTATATTCTAAAATTGTGTCATTAGATTTTATCTAGTTAGGCTTGAATCAATACAAATCAACAACAAAATTATTAGGCAATTTAGAGTATGTTGTATCACTTGTAGGGCCGCGCTAGTATAACAATGCCTGTGCCTGTGAAGCAAGTGTGAGTCGCGCGGTGTTCAACAGTGGCGTGCAGTGCCATTTAGGAGAGGGTAGGCAACATAATAGAAAATGATACAGAATTTTTTTTCAGGTGCCACACCCAAAAACGTCCATTTTGAGGCTCCAAAAAATGTAAGCATAAAGACTTTTCAATTCGAGTTTCGCCAAAACTATGCAAAGAAAACGCGTTGTAAATGGTTAGTGGACTGGCCTTGTTTTTCTGAGACATTTGACACATTATTTACATCAATATACCCACGTTTACTCTACAATTTCCTTCTTCACCAAAGAGTAAGCATAGCCAACAATACATTTTAATTTTATGACGACACCTGCAGAGCCACTAATAATTGTCATGGATTTTTTTATTAAAATATCGAGGTTTTCTTTCTAACCAACAAAACTAACCCACAAAGAAAACAACAACCCCTTGTTTAGGTACTAAACTAACTAAACTTTCAAAACTATAACTAAAGGCGCAGGGCGTCAAATCCCAATCTCCCACAAGAATAGGGCACATGGAAAAGGGAACCTGAGATTATTCTTATTTATGGCTGGCCAATGCCGGTGTTATATCATCGGGTTTCAATTTCTTGCAAAAAAAATGCATGGCGTTATTAATACCCAGATATCGAAATATAAATAAATTTAGGGATTCCCCATGTACTGTAATTTTAAACATTATTAAATAATAAAGCTTTCTTAACCAAACCCTGTAATGATTTAACCGGTAATCGCTTTCAAACCAATTACTAAAGCGCAAAAAACAATAACAATATGATCCTTGGTAAAAAAGAATGTCTATCAAATCAAAATATTAATTAAAGAGAGCACATTTTGGCAACAGCACTTATCGTTGCGACGTCGCGTCGATCGGCCCGGACCATCTTCGCATTTTCTTTTTATGTAACGTTTCATTTGGCTGTCTTTTTTTCAAGCACTGCTTTTTGCTTCCATAGTAAATCCAGTATTGACGGTATAAGTGCATGCCTTCGGTTTGTTATGGAATGCTTTTTAGCGGTTGCCGTCGGAGAATATTATTCCGTTTAATATAGGTAGCGTAATATGGGTGGTAGACTGTGATGTTTTTCTATAATATAATTAATATTTTAATTGGCGCTTAAGATAAGCTTTTTAAATTGGGATTATAGGTACTTATTAGTAAAATTATAATTTATATTATCGGGATTAAAATTAAATGGGAAAATATAAAAAATGTCAAAACATCAGGGTAGGCAATGCATTTGTGCTTTCATTGTGTGCACGCCACTGGTGTTCAACGTGCTAAAAATTGTAAACCCTAACTTGTACTTGGATTTTCTTTTAGATAATCTCAGATAATGTAAAGTGTTAAAAATCAGTTAGAAAAAATATGTGGCCAAGTCACATTCGAATACATTCTCAGAAAAATGGTGTGCCCATCAGACGTCAAGATATTGTTTATTAACATCTGTTCAGCAGTTTAAAGCAACTTATTTATACTACCTATTATATTCATTGAAGACAGAAACTGTACCACTGATACCATCTGTAATTTGGAGCATCTATGAAATAGTAAAATGTAAGTATTTTTCTATCAAACCGAGTGAATAAAAACTAAGCTTTTGCTTTTAGTATGAAGTATAAGCTTTAGCTTTCACTAGGTAGATTTAGCTTTTGCTAATAGCATTTGCTGAAATTGAAGTGAATAACCTTTTGCTTTTACTTACTAGCAAAATCTAGATATTTTAAGTATTTACTTAAAGTTCTTATTTGGTAAATCATCCAAAAAAAACATGTTTTTATACTGATAAGGCCTATATTTATATTTTTATGACTAATCAGTCGGCCGTGAGATTCTGTGGAACTGCAGGCTCAGACCTGTCGATAGACTGTATGTGTATGGACAAATTTTAACTGCCGATGTGCAAATCAACAAGAACTACAAGAATATCGAGCACATGAAAACTTTTTAAACCAGTATCATGAACGAGTGCTAACGGTTTACGTTCAAAATGAGTAGTGATTCAGAAAATTCCAAAAGTGATTTTTTGGCGGAGGAAGTTCCTGCAAAAATTTCGTCCAACCTGAAATTGATGGAAATTTTGGAAAGCTATAATATTATATTTAATAAATCGCAAGTTCCTAAAATAAAAGAGAAAAAAGAACAAGCATACAAAGAAATCCACCAAAAATATATTTTGCAACTTGGAAGGGATTTAACTGAAAAACAACTAAAACAGAAAATCGAAAATATGAAGACCGAGTTGAAGAAAACGACGGACAAAACTGCAACGGGAAATAAGAAAATTGTTTTTAACGCGTGGGAAAAACAACGTTTGGCGCTAATGGAAGGACAGAAAAACCCTGTTTTTTAAAAAGTACCAGGTAGGTAATAAAGTATGGCTAGAAAAACAAATAAATGGTATGAA
The DNA here is from genome assembly GCA_016904865.1 of Pissodes strobi. Classification (NCBI taxonomy): domain Eukaryota; kingdom Metazoa; phylum Arthropoda; class Insecta; order Coleoptera; family Curculionidae; genus Pissodes; species Pissodes strobi. The sequence goes on from JAEQML010076328.1 coordinate 5,432, forward strand.
GATGTAAAAGCAAAATTAAGTATTTTTTCGCCGAATAATGTATAAATTACTGTTTTGTTGCTATTTGATCCAAAAAATTATTTCAGGAGCAATGTCGATAGGATCTGTGATGGAACAACCTGAGCCATCAACGTCCAAAACTGAAGAATTTATTCCACCCCCACCTCATGTTCGGCCTTTACCTGCTAAGTATCCAGAAGAACCAAATTTAAGGAAACAGACGAACCCCAAATTTGTCCAATACAGAGCTCCAACGACTGGTATTGTTGGAACAGCTGGAACTAATAAGGGTTCAAAAGGAAAAGGAAAAATTATTGTTTGAAAAAATACAACAAGAAAATGGAAACCAAATTGAAGAAAGAAATAATTTGTTGTTCAGAAATTTGTAGATAAATGAATAAATTGTTTTCGTGTTTTGTTTCATGGTCGATTTCATGGCTACAATATACAAATATATACCAAAAATAAAAATCTTAATAACATTTTTTTTTTAATAAATACGTTTAATGAACTTAACTCAGATTAAGGTACCTACTTACATTTAAATTTAACTTAAAAAGTAATTCAAAAAAATAAAAACCATAAACCATAAAATATAACATATACAGGGTGGCCCATTGAAAACTTTCTAGAAGGCATAACTGCCTGAAAAAGTTGTTGTCGAAAAAATTCTCCTTCAAGTATCTTGTTTGTTTTACTTATTATGTATTAATATTCATGTTGTCTTTTGATATTATATGGTATCGTACTTAGTAGTATATTTACAACTGCAATTGAAAAATTATATTTTTTATTTCTTCTCGTCTCTGTTGACCACGCTGACGGTCGTTATTCAGCTCATCATTATCTTCCACAACTTCTTTACCATCGTGATCATCGGCGGCTACTTCTTCTTCGTCATTTGGTAATTGGTCATTTAAATACTTATCAACATTATGCAGAACCACAGCGCTGACGATTACTGACGGAATTTTGTCAATGTTCAATCGTATCTGATGTTGCAAAACAGGAAATCGACGTTTTAGATGTCCGAAACAGCGTTCTATAATAACGCGCTCTCTTTTATGTAAATTAGTATACGCTATTTCTTGAGGTGTGGTGGGGTTTCTATACGGTGTTAATTAGCCATGGTGTTATGCCATACCCTTCATCGCCTAAAAAAGTCCATAGTTCTGTTGACGTCTTCTCATCATACCAAAAATATTTGATCTTAAAATACGACTGTCGTGCACCGAGCCAGGCCATTGAGCATCTACGGATGTAAAAAATTATTTTCCGTCACAAGTTGCTTGCACATTTATACTACACCAGCCTTTCCTATTGATATACTCGTCATCATGTAGCGATGGCTTTATTATTGGTACATGAGTGCAATCAATTGCACCAAAAGCACAGGGAAATCTATACAACTCTGTCCATTCGTTGATTGCCTGGTCAGTCGAGTTTTCTGTAGGAAATTTAATCCAAATCCCTGCCTTTTCAACTATTTTTGGTAAAACGTCAGATATCGTTTTACATATTGTTGTTCTATGAACTCCTTTTTCTTTTCCGATCCCTATTTGAAATCCAGGATCACTTAAAAATCGCAAAAATATTTGCATTTGTTTTTTTTTGGACTCAATGCACCACCTCTAGTCTCCACTTTTGGCTCCAAAAAATGGTTAGCTATCCACTCAACATTTTCTTCACTAAATCTATACAGACCGTGGTATTCTTCGGCACGACTTTCTTTTCTTTCGGGTTAAAATTTTACAGATCTTATATTCATAAATGCAGCCATTTCTGCCAAACTGTTTAACAATACTACATTTTTAAGACAGGGTTTAACAAGCTTGCAAAAATGTAAGCTTTTCCTTAATATTCTTAGTAATTGCTTACTTTTATTCACACCATTTTTAGACAATGCTAAAAACTTTAGCTTTTGCGAATTGCATTTTTAGTAAAAGCTAATACTTATTTTTATTCACTGCAAACTAATCATTTACTAGGAAAATGTAAGTTTTAGCTTTTACTGAATTTTTATTCACACTGCCCAATAATACATTTTATTATACATAGTGTTCTCTCTCAACAATCACATAACTTAAAATTTAGAAATATTTTTTCGAAAGAATTGAAGTATGTCTTTTTTCTACCCCGTTTTCTCTTTCTAGTATTAACGATTTGGATTAAATTGGAGCATCATTTAATATTTAGCTTCGAGTTTTTATTTTCAAAAATAAAACAAAATACGACTGGGTTAGTTTGGAGTGAGATGTTTAAAGCCATAATTTGTCAGTTTTTCTCATTATACCCTTACATACTAATGTAATATGTATATGATTATGTTATATTTTCCTGATTTTTTTTAACTTAAATTAAGCTCCTAATAGAACACATTATCCCAAATTATGTATTATTATAAAATATCTTTACCCTTTTGATGAATGGGACACCCTGTAATATATTGCAATTTTTAATTTAAACCAACAATATAAAATGATTAATGTTCTTGATTTCATCTTGAGAAACCCAAGCATCAGCACTAGTTTTTAAGGACTTGATCATTCTGGGTCTTCACTTGATTTTAACAGGCTTTCTATGCTGTACCTAAAACTTGCAGACATATATGCTGGGTCTGTGATACATGTTGAAAGGAGTAATTATTTCGTAAACTATACAAGTTAGCCAGAAATGTTTAATAAAAGTATTAGGGTGTTTTTGAAGCATGCAAAACTGAGATCATATTAATTATACCGAGCTGGTAAAAAACTGTTCAACAAAAAGTTCGGCAAAAAGCAATTTTTAGTCACATTTTTAAGTTTCTGTAACTTTTTACAAATAAGCCCTTCTGAATTAGGGTGTCACCCGGAATCTCCGGGTTTCGGTACCGAATCTCCGGACGCAGGATATCTGTTGGTAAATGTTAGTGAATTGATAATATAGCTACAGCAAAGTTGCTCACTACAGCACAACACATTTGCTGAATATTTTTTGTGATAATTGATAATTAATTGACGGTATAGATATCTAGTGCAATCATATGTTATTGTTCCTTGCTTTTCATTAATTTGATGTCAGCGATTCAAAGTATTTGTATGGGATTTTAATTGAATAAAAAATGTACTTAAACCCCTAAAAGTAAATTAAACAATCTTAATAGATTAACAGTTGTTTTGTTGCATTTTCTTTCTTTGAGAAGAGTGGAACTGACAGGCAAAAGAAAATTGGATGACATCACATAAAATAAATTGCTAATATTTTTTAAAAAGACTCGCATAAAATACTAATTTTTACGAATTTTGTTATCCAAATTTTGACCATAAATACAATACTAAGTATAAAATTTGGATGACAAAATTTTTAAATTGCTATACTTAACTTGAAAACGAGTTAACGAATGTTAACATACTTACATCTTCTAATATATAAGCGTTTTTCATTGGGTTTGTTTTTCACATGATACAGCTTCAACAATAAATTAAACGGAGATAAGATGGAATTGCTTAAAGGAGGGTAAATGATTGGGTGCTCAATGTGAAATATGTTTGTTTTGCTTTAAAATTTGGCAAGTTGAAGTTTAGGTTAATATCTCGATGAAATAAACTACACAGCAAAAAGAGCATCCTGTTGGAATTTTCCAAGGAATTTTCATAATTTTAAAACTGTTTGACTTATTTTGAAATATTTAGACATCAAATAAGGTTTGAAATGATACATATGGTATTGACCTTCAAGGATGCCAAGCATGCTTTACAGGAAGGAAACTTGAAATTTCATGGGAAATTATCCATCAATGGATGGTGATATCTCTATGGTGTAAAGTGTTCAGGGGAATACTTTGCACCCATCACTCATTGATTCATTTATGCATCAGATTTCAAAGTCGTTTATTTACAATAATTAAAAATTAATAATAATATTGGCAAATGGTGCAAAATAATGCTAATTAACAAAAACACTAATAAATAACATTAATAATAATAAGCGCTAACAACCGTCCTTCACTAACCAGATAGGTACACTTCCGCCACCCTTCTTGACATGCTGCACACCTGGTTTGGAAGGAAACTCTGGGTAATAGCTTCCCATTCTGCTCTAACCGACTAACCGCATTTGTCAATTCTTGTTAAATTCATGGTCAGTTTCATTTAATCTTCTTTTAATTATGCTAGTATATAGGTAGTCTCAAGGGGTGTTTCACTCACTAAAATTTGTACACCTATTGCATTTGACTGCATTGATTGCATAAATATGATAGGTGACTGCACCGACTGCATGGGACTGCATGAGAATGTAAATAAATATTCGAAAAAGCAGTGGACTGTAGAGTGTTCCATTTTTGTGCATATCGCTAATATTTCTGATAGTCGGAGAGCTTATAACGCATTTATAGTGTTTGATTTAATGGGCAATTTCGCACGGTGGTAGTACTCCAACGATTAAGGATAGATAAATTGGGATCCGAGTTCTAAAAATTATCGAATATTCTACTCGTATAATCATTACTGTATACAACGAGGAAAAAATATACAGGGTCTCCCATTTAAGAAAACCAAAATTTAGCCTATACAGGTTGCGCTAATGAAAACTTTACACCTCGGTTTTCCGGCTTTAAAATGAAAATTTGGAACGCTCGGAACAGTCGATTTCTGATTCTATGGGAACACTTGTTGTGAATATTTTCAACCTTGTCACTTCAACCCCTAGGGGTGATGAGCTCCTCTAAAATTTTAAATGGAAAAGGGAGCCGTCTGATGCAATAGTACATCTACACCACATTTAATGGGCGGAGCAAGAGAAAACGCATATCCCTTCCAGGGCTCAACCAACTAAAATTAACCCAAGGCATGCCTAAAATAAGTTCTAATTTAGCAGAAAAAGTTACTCGCTTTGTTTTTACATTTTTAAAATTTCATAAATTCTGTCACTTTTGTGTATTTCTATTGGTTTAATTAAGCTCGATAACGGAACTGTGGTGTGGATGTCCTTTCGCTCGTCTGATACCTCATTTTAAAAATATTTTGACCATTATTACAACTGCCGAGTTTGACTCTTATTTCTGTTTATGTGACATCTAGTCAACATTTTGGAAAAGTGTTACTTCTTCATTAATAAATAATTAACTATAAGAGCTAGCAACTATTTTTACAAAGTTAATAGATGTAATGAGGGTCAAAGGGCCTTCGAAATAAAGTATTACTCAATCATTGTAATTGGGGTGAGTTTTTAATATGATACTGGAGATTCAGCAATACCAAATTTCGAAGGTCAGTTGACACTGATTACATCTACTAACTTTGTAGTCACTGCTCTCATTAGTTAAGTAATAATTAATTAAGAAATAAATACTTTTTCTATATTTTCACAAGGTCTCACATGAACGGGTATGAGCGTAGAGACGTCAAATTCAGAAGTTGTAATGAGGTTCAAAAGACCTTCAAAATGAGATACCACTCGACTCTTTTTTTAACCCATTTCAAATGTTAGGAGTGAAGCTCCATCACCCTCAGAGGGCTGAAGTGACAAGGTTCAAAACAGGCACGATTTAGAAATCGAAGGGTTTTCCAAATTTTCATTTTAAAGAAGAAAAATCGGGGTGTAAAGTTTTCGTTGGCCCACCCTGTATATCGAGCATTATGAATTTTATGAAAAAACTGATTGTACGTTAAAATATTTATAAGATCCAGTTTTTGCCTTTGCAATATAATTAACCGTTCTCAAAATACGAGGTATGCCCCGAAAGTGCAAATTCAGGGAGAACCCTGTATCTAAAAAAACGATGGTGGCTATAAAAATCTGTTTACCGTATCTTTCGTTTCACAAAAAAGCAGCAACGTGTTGAGAAAACCGTACCCTGCTAACTTTAAAATTAATGGAGCTACCCCGCAAGTACAACGAAATCCGGATACCCTGTACAAAGAAAGACCACGAGAGCTTCAGTTCCCAATTTATTTATCGTAAAGGTATCACGGTCACCGTGCGAATTGTAGAATAAACCAAACACCGAAAATTCGACTATAATGGGATAATTGGTACAACAAAAATTCATTAACCATCCAATCAAAATTATGCCTAAGCACAAATTCTAAAAAAATAAAAAATTTGTTATATATCTTTTTCCGGCTTTTATATTATATTCATCTGTGTCAACCAAAACACAACCTCACAAAATCGGCTTAAAGTTACTATGTAACCAAAAGAAAAACAAATGATGCCGCTTTATACAAGGGCTGTTTCACTCATGCAATAGGTGTACAAATCTCATACATTCGTGTTGCAGTCCCGCATACAGTCGATACAGTCTCATGCAGTCAAATGCAATGCATGCAGTCGTAATACAGTCTTTAGGAATTCCTTGCAGTCCCATGCAGTTATTGGTGCAGTCACACGCAGTAGCGTACGTTCCATGTACATTAACGAGAAATCGTATGCAGTCGCGGGAAGTCGAGCGTGCAATCTTATTCAATCTTGTCACAAGACTCTACGTAGAAAGCCACACAAATGGATCTAGGTGCGCGCGCACGCACTATTCCCGTAACTTTTATTTTCAATTTTATGTTCTTTATTTTTACATTATGTGTTATTTTGATGTGACAGGAGCTAAAATTTATTATTGGGAGTATATGCAAATGTGTATGGCTGTATCAAGGGAGGGCGAGAATTTAAAAGAGTATGGTTAATTCCCCGAATGGCCCTCCGCTCGCTTCGAGGCACAACCAAACCAAACTAACCTATACTAGCCCAAATTTAAAAAAAGACACAAATATAACCTGAAAAGAATACTTAAATGAAACAAGTCTCGTCACCGACGGAAATCGAACCCGGGCTGCGGGCCGCGTCGTATCACAAGCACTGGATCTGACCACTGCACCAAAAACCTGCTGAAGGCAATTCACTGGACCGTAGATCATCATCATCATCAACCAAATCTTTATTATATTTCATTAGTACATAATATGTCCTACTTAGTCGGTAGTAAATGATTTCTATGCATAATCTTATACGTTTCGCTCCGATCCCTCAGTGAAGCATCGCCAAGCCGCACAGACTTACGCATAAAACATCCCTCTAACCGAGGGGGGCTGTTGTAAGGCCCTTAAACCTACTTTTTGTGACCAATCATAAAATAGTAACGTTCCCTGGGATCAAATCCCATCAACATAGCTACCAGTGTATCGCGCAATGCTTGTAGAAGGTATACAGATTTTCAGTGTTGTGTTTTGCTGATTGTTAATTGTGGAGAAAAGATAAATTAAAAACTCCACTTTTCGTTATGAAGTACACACGCTCATTCACTCTCTATCATTCACACCTATTTACATAATGTACAATATGTACAATATATACAAATAGTGGGAGTTGCTTATGAAGCAAATCCCCGGTGCAGGAGGAATTATGTCCGGGCATAAGGGCATCGTGGTCCATAATTCGCTTGCAGGGTACAAGGAACGCAGGAGCCATTGCGTGCGTTGAATGACTACAACTTGAGCCGGTTGCCTGTTTTGTGTACGGTGCGGTCTTCGTACGTCGAGTATATCTAGCTCGCTCCTCCCACCTGTACTTTGTGGGAGGAGTCAGCCACACTAACCCAAACTACCTCGGTTTCGCCATTATCTCAGGCGCACTTCTGTGCTCCTGATATCTGGTTTATGTATGAGGGTGTTTTGCGCCCAGAGGAGAGGGGGGAATTGTTTATCCCTCAGGACATTTTATATGTTTAAAAAGACTGTTTCTAGTTATTTACAGGATATAATCTTTCTAGTTATTCTAATATTTACATATTTACAATGATATTTCTAATGTGGAAATGGTTTATAGTTTGAGAGCTGGCAGTAAAAACAACTACCTCATAAGTTACCAAAGGTGTGAATTGACGTGTTTGTACTCCTTTAGGTTGTAATTTTAAAACTGTCCGTCTGCCGGGTGTGAGTGGTCGCTTTATTAGTTTAAAATTTAAACAAAAAAAATTAAAATAGCTCATATCTACCCAATTATTACCAG
>JAEQML010076331.1:0-13411 GCA_016904865.1 Pissodes strobi
CAGTCATTAAATCAATAAAGAACTTGATCATCATACCACTTACAAAATTAATCAGTAGATGCTTTGACAGGAATTTTCCCTGATGCCATGAAGACAGCCATTGTTGTACCTATTTATAAGAAAGGTGATAAGGAGGAAATATCAAACTATCGCCCAATTTCTCTGCTCCCTATATTTTCAAAAGTTGTGGAAAAATGCATCTCCCGGAGAATCACTCACTACTTTGAGACCAACGTCTTATTCTCAAATTGCCAGTTTGGATTTAGGGAAGGCAGGAGCACTGTTCTTGGCATCCAGAACCTCCTCTCCAAGATTATGGATGCATTTGAAGACCGACACTACCACATTGCCAGATTCTTTGACCTAAGCAAAGCCTTTGACTGTGTTTCCCATGGAATCTTAATAAATAAACTCAAGTGCTATGGATTTGATCGGACTAGCATATAGCTGCTGGAGTCATACCTAGAAAATCGTAGGCAGATTGTCAGGGTGGGTGGAGTTTCGTCGAGGGAGAAAATCGTTGATGTAGGAGTCCCACAGGGATCAATATTGGGACCCATTCTTTTATTAATCTATTATAATAAATGACCTACCATCGCAGGAGCCCACTGCGGGGTACACTCTCTTCGCCGACGACACGGCACTCAGTCTGCAAGGACAGCGGCTTGAAGAAATTGAAGCTGTGATGTGGGAGGCACAGTCAAGGGCAGAAGAGTGGTTTGCAACCAACGAACTGCTGTTAAAATGTTGATAAAACACAAAACATGATTTTTACCCCGCGCAACCTTGGGGGAGGTGAAAATCAGGAGAGTGCCAAGTTTCTAGGGGTGCATCTGGATCCAAAGATGAAATGGGATGTTCATGCTAACAGTGTCTGTGGAAGACTGAGAAGTTGTGTTTTCTTGCTGAGAAGTATGGTGGACTGCGTGTCAGATGGGACACTCCTATAATTTTAACGTATAAACCTGTGTTGTCATTTTAATGTATGAATTTTATGGATAATTTTAATATGTAAACCTGTATTGACATTTTAATGTATACATTTTATGTGGGAATTTTGGTCCCAATACTCATTTTACTTGACGGATGTTCATATGTAGGACGATTTATAATATATTAAATAATTCAACCATTTTCTGACCTGTGTGAACATTATACCTATGTAATTTGCAGTAATAAACTATTTTGAATAATTTTAAGGCTAGAATAAGTTGTTCATACATACATTAGATATATTAATCTGAATATATTGGGTGTCCATTGTTGGTATAGGGTTGTAGTTCACCGAGGAAAAGCAATTTCTTTCTGAGTAACTAACTGTATTTACTGTGCCTAAGCCACTGTTGCTTCGAGCTCCATGACCTTCAGCAAACTCCCATGCTTTTTTCAGGCTAAAAATATGTTAAATATGTAATCAACTGACGTTTGAAAATATTTAAAGGCAACCATTTTAGAATGGTGAATTTTGGTAGTTTTTGTAAGGCCTTCCGTTAACATTGTCCTAAGCAAGAACTGTAATCTGTTAATAGAAGAATTTGTAAAATTTGTTAATTAGCATCTGAGCATTTATATCTCAAAATCAGGACCAAAAAAAAGGTGAAAATAGCAAGTAGAAGTTGAAATATACCAGTAAAATTTAAGATAATCTGAAAATCTTTTGAAATAAGATTTAGCGTGCATTTCAATGAAATTACATGAAACTCTTCATTATGAAATGTGAACTTCTCAGTAATTTTCTTCTTGTTATTGCCATTATTTTTTTAAATAAAAATTATTTTTAAAAGAATTGGCAATAAATATATCAACAGATACATTTCATAAAATGTTTCAGATGTCATGCCAAAAGTGATGCTTTACAAAAACAAAATGAATATATCAAGAATATTTCTCTAAATATAAACTTAGAAAATAAGAAATAAACCATGGTAAAAATATTCCAAAATATGACATAATGATGTACGTGTTACGTTTGAAATAAAATAATTAAATATTACTATAATCAAAACATCATAAATATTTTAAAAAATTTTCATTTATAAGGCGATTCCGACAAATAATGTGAAATACTTCGTGGGATTATATTTTAGTTACTCCCTTATTTTAAATGACGGTATTTATATCTAAATATTTTTACATTTTTGAATTTTCATTGAAAATCTGAACTCAGCAAATACTCTGTCAATTTCTTTTTTTAAATCCTAAATCGCCAGAAACTTTGCAAGCTGCAATAAAAGTAAATGGAGGTAGACTAGGCTTTCTCATCGATCGATGATATAAAAAAGTGAAATCAAGGTGCAACTATGCTTCTCAAACATACTGGTGATTCACGCATAAAGTCATAATCGACCCTAGCCTGATACTTACGGCAACATTCGCAATTCAAAGTTATATTTTAGCTGTCGTCTTCTTATCATTTCATACACTTGTTTCGGAATTCTCCCAGGAGTACTGGCTAATCGATTAAAACCATCAATATTTATAGGTATAGGATCGTTGATATTATTCTTAAATTCAATGTAAATTTTCCTATAAACAAAAAAAATCGATATAAGATCTGAATAGTTAAGTATAAGATTTAAAAATATGAGATGAAAAGCAGCTTAGGTACTGAGACACTAGAGGTAAATTAGAAACTTAAAATTGTAGTAAATTATATACTATCTAGTAGTCATCTGACCTTTGTTAATCCACTGCACCGTTTCGAGAAAGAAGTATATCTAGAAACTTGATGATTATTTTATGGAAAAACCCAAAATGAAATATTTGCAGTTTCCCATTTTATTGCCATGGTTGCAAATGTGGCTATTAAATAAAATAACTAACATTTAATTCAATTAATCTTATAATAACACCACTCGCATAAATCAACAGTAATACTGTTAAACTTCCGTTATTTTTTACATATTCATAAGACAAAATCTAAATGATAGCACAAAGGCAAGTTAAATCGTAGCCGAATATTGCAAATATTTCATTTTGGTTCACATCAGATCTACTGAAAGTTTGTTTATATTCTCAATGTTATACACATATTCGCAACTGAATGCATTGGTTAAACGAGCTTTCAGTAGAATAAAATACTGAAGAAACTAATTATAGAGAAAGCACAAAATTCGACCAAATCCAATTATTAGTAAAAGTTGATTTAAAAGATAAGAAATGAAATAACGGGTTAATTTTTTTTTTTTAATTAAAAAGTGTGGCTAATAATGTTAAATTGTTTCTCACAGGCTCAATTTGATGAAAACTTAAAAACGTCAAGAAGAATGTAGAGATCCATGCCGAACTCGTCCAAGAAAAACTATCGGTTTTTCCTGGCAGTAAACATGAAAATAGTATTCAATGACCGGAAATAAGAAAAAAATTAGAAGAGTCAATACAATAATACAAGTATTTTATGTAAGGTCTCCAATTCGCGAAGTAAATTTTTAAATATTGTGCATTTTCTCTACAATATTACGATGTCAAAATAAGTCTTTCTTTGTACTCCAGTTTTTATCAAAGGTAGCTCTAAGAAAATTATTTTTTAAGAAATATCTTACGTGCTTCCATCGAAGCCAATATGGATATCCGTTTCGTTTTCTTCACGTTCTTTTATCATCCGTTTTATTTGTCTTACATATACTTGGCCAGGCTGTTTAGGATCCAAACCTAAAACACGACGTCTATTATAGTTATAGAAGTATTCGATCCGGCAACGTCGCGTGCTAGCGTGCTGCTTGTTCTGAAAAGTAATTGTGTTAATTTCTTGTTTTTTTGGGCGAAAAAATCATTGCAGAATGTCGTGGGAGTTTTTATAGTGGCTCAAATAACATATTTTTTCTATTTTGGTATCATAAAGAGGTCTTTTCGATACGCAAAGTTGATGACTGGTTGCAATGATATTAACAAAATTGTTCAATGTCAAGGCTCAAAAATTTCGACACCGTTTTGAATGTGAGTCCTAAAGGTGCGTACAGACTTGGCGAGACGAGCCCGAGACGCGCCGCGAGACGAGCGCGAGGCGCGCCACGAGCCACGAGCGACCAAACGAGACGCTCGCGAGCCTTACTGCGATCCATAGATCGCGACGCGCCAAACTATATTTATTCATTTATTTGTAAATTGTTAGTCATCTAGGAAACATGGCGGATATTGTTGTTTATTTTGTGTATTGCCTATTGCTTGTTAGTAAAGTTCTTTGCTGGTTTTTTATTTAAAAAAGTGAAATGGAGAATATCTGTTTTTTATTCGGGTAAAATACTTGGTAGATAAAGTAAAACATTATGTGAAGCCCAACAAAACCCCACGAGAGTCTATCAAGAGTCAGACATCAAACAACCTAAAAATTTGGATAAATTGGTCAATATTATTTAACGAGAATATGGACGTTTAAAGTTCAGACAGTTTTTAGCTATTTGATAATAATGGACGTTGTTTATTTTTAAAAAGACAGCCTATATATTATTACTAAATTTAATTATTTGTTGTTATTAAAAAGGTGTAATGCCTATGTCCATTAGTTACCAGTGCCCGTACTAAAACCATCTTTAACTTTTTTTCTCTCTTTTCTGTACGTCGCAAGAAAAGAGGTAATTCTTCTTGCACTCTTCTCAAGTCTTGCCAGGACCCATGGCTTCCGCAATAGTAATCCACGAATCAATTTTTTAAATTTTTTCAGTAATAATCTCTATCTTTGGGGTTCCATAGATTTGATTTTAATTGATAGAGCTCTATCAGCTGTAACTGAGCATCCTCAATCCACTCCATCTTTGTAATAACTGAACAAAATAACAAATAACAAAATAAACGCGGTCGCGTCGTCGGCCCTCGCTCGTAGTCGTCTCGTGGCTCGTAGCGCGCTGCACTTATAGCCGTCCACACTGAGCCTCAAGCATCCTTTGATGTTTCGTCGAAAAACCGACTGGCGATGGATCGGAACGAGACGCTCGCGAGCCTACTGCGAGCCACGTCCACACTTGAAATTTTGGCTCGGCTCGCGGCGCGTCTCGTGCTCGTCTCGCCAAGTCTGTACGCACCTTAATAATACAGACGTCAACATTGACAAGATGGCCGTCCAACTTTTGATCTCGAATCGAATAAATTAATGTTTTTCATTAAAAAGCGTGCAAAATAGAAAAAATAGTATAAAATATACGTTTTAAAAGACATTTAGTGCACTCGCACGTTAGGAAACTCCCCGCAAGCGGGTCTTTCTTAATTTCGTGCTCGTGCGATAAAATATGGTCTTTTAAAACTAGTATCTTAATATACTATTAAACAATTTACGTGGCAAGAGACATTATTTGTATGGTTAATAATCATATATTCCATTTCTGATCTTGATGACTGATAATGAACTACCTAATCGTTTTGTCACCGGTACGCACTGTGCAGTGTTGTCGGTTGTGAAAAAATGTCAGGATCGTGCAACATTTGTCAGGATAATTTTGTAGTTAATAGTAAATGTATAAAATGTGCCTTTTGCGATGAAGTATTTCATAATATGTGTGCGAGAATAAAAGATACAGCATCAAAAAGCGTGAGAGATAACAAGAACATTTTATGGTTTTGCGACACCTGTATTGTTGTTGTGAGAAGTAACCTAAAAATCTTGCCCAAAATAAATGTTTTGGAAAACAAAACCGATAATTTCATAAAAAAAAGCATGAATTGTTTGAAGGCAAGCAGAATAAATACTCGCCAAATGTAGCTGAATCTAAGCAGGAAAAGAGTTATGCAAATATTCCTAAAAGATCAAAAGAAGGTGTAATTATATTAAAACCAAATGGGGAAAACACTACTGAAGAAGATAGTGCAAATAAGATTATGAAGGAAGATATTCAACAAAAAATAAACCCTGGTAATATCGGTATTGGTATTAAAAGTATGAAAAACACTAAAAATGGGTCTGTTATAATAAAGGTCCGTGATGAAGCAGAGGCTCAAAAACTACAAGAAGATGTTAAAAGTAAACTAGGAAACAGTGTTCGTGTGGAGATCCCTGACAAGAGAAACCGCTGCATAAAGATTGTTGGGATTGAAAGAAACTTTAAGGAAAGGGAGTTAATAGATACATTACGAAGCCAAAACAGTACCATAATAACAGCTGAGAGTCATCTCACAATAAAAGTTACTAAAAAAATGGTCAAGACCTATATGTCTATAATTGAATATGACTGTGACCTTTCAGAAAATTATGCTAAAATCAGAAGGTAAACTTTTTGTTGGATGTATAGCATGTAGAGTATTCGAATATATAAGCATTCTACGGTGCTATAGTTACTGTCAGTATGGACATAAATCTGCTGAATGTAAAAATCCAAAAGTATGTGGTAGGTGTAACAGCACCTCTCACGAAACTAAAGACTGCGATAAACGGAAAAGATGTACGAACCGTTGTATCTCAAATAATGATTACCGCACCAAATGTGATAAAAACCACTCCTCGTTAAGTGTCCAGTCTACATAAACATGCTAAACAATGCAAAACCACGAATTTGTTATGAACAGTAGCAATTAAAAGAAGAAAATCATAAAAATAACTTGAAGCAGCCACAAAAACTATACATTTTGGTGCATAAATGTTCAAAGTCTCCGTAATAAAACCTTGCAAATCGAAGCTTTAATAGACTGCCTTGTTAATAAGCCAGCCGTTTTATGCTTTAGTGAACATTGGATTTTAGAACTTGAAGAAATGGAGTTTTGCAAAATCAGTAATTATAAATTAGTATCATTCTTTGCCAGAAAAACTCTTCAACACCGTGGTGCTGTATCTACAACCAGGAAGACCTCGAATTTTTGGAAGAAAACAGTATTGTAAAACTGTCCGTGGAAGGTCTAGTGGAGTTAGCAGGAGCGGTAAAAAGAAAACAAAAATTCCGGTTGTATGTTTGTACAGGCGTACTTTGGGATCATTTGATGTTTTCATTGAACAGATAGAAAAAAAGTAATGAACTATGTGTATCTGAATTTTTTAATTGTAAAATTATTATTGCAGGTGATTTTAACTTAAATTTTTATGATCTAAACCATAAAACAATTTTTTTCTTAGAATTAATGAATGTCTTTAATCTTACACCAACCATCTCTGATGCTACAAGGGTCACAGAAACCTCTTCTACTTTGACTGATAATTTAAGCTCTGATTTTAATGTATCGGGATATGTTTTAAATACAGCAATCGGTGACCATCATGCTCAGGTTGTGTATGTGGATGGTGTTTGCACCATGGAAGGTAACTGTAGTAATAACTTTATTTTGAAACGGGTATTTTCTAGAAATAAAATTGGCCACTTTAAACATGAGCTTGAGAATGTCGATTGGATGTCTGTGTATGAATGTGACAGTGTGGATAACACTTATTATGCATTTTTCAATCTTTTTAAAAACTATTTTAATCAGATATTTGTGATTAAGAAAATTAGTACAACAAAAAAAGGTAAATCTAGGATTACCACTGGTATTAAAACTTCTTGTAGAAATAAGAGTTCTGTATTTTTTAAAAATTAAAGGTCAAATTTCTGGAAGTATTTTAGTAAGTATTGCCGAATTTTAAAAAATGTCATCAAACAAGCTGAGAATCTTTCGAATCAAGAATATTTAAGAAATAGCGAAGACAAAACAAAGGCTACATGGAATTTAGTAAATAGTAATAGTATTACCAGACCAAACACTAAGAGAAAGACAATATTTGAAAACTTTTCCACAAAATATGACAACAGAACCGAAATATTAAATAAAATTAATAACTATTGCACAAATGCGTGTCCAACCTTTGATTCTGACAGAAATAAAAATTATATTAAAAATACAGTTGAAAACTCAATTTTTTTAAACCCAGTCATAACGCAGAAATCGTGAGAGTTCTAAAAAAATCTTAAAAACAAAAAATCGGTAGGGGAAGATGAGGTACATGTATATGTACTGAAAGAAGTGGCTGAGGAAATATCTGTACCTCTCTCTTATATTGTCAATATGTCGTTCTCGATGGGTATTTTTCCACACGTGCTTAAAACTTCTTATATACAAGCTATACATACAAAATGGAGAATTAGATGAAGAAAAGAATTATCGACCTATATCACTTTTGTCAAATATTGGTAAGGTTTTCGAGAAGGTTATCTGTGAGAGACTAATGTTCTTTTTTGAGAGACATTCAGTGATAAGTGACAAACAGAATGGCTTTAGAAGGGATAAATCCATATTGGGGGCAATGTATCAAGCATTAGATAAGGTTTTAAATTCATTAAATAATCAAAATCTTACAACCATGATGTGTATGGACCTCTCTAGGGCCTTCGATTCATGATCATGATTTACTGTGTAAAAAATTTGAAATGTATGGAGTGCGTGGTGTGGCGCTGGATTGGATTAAATCATACTTAAAAGATCGTGCCCAACAGGTGATAGAATGTGATGAAAGTGGTGGCCTGTGTAGGTCGGAAAAAATTAGTATTTCTCGAGGGGTTCCCCAGGGATCAATCTTGGGGCCTCTTCTGTATATTGTTGCTCAAGAGTACACCGTGCTATATGCCGATGATACCTCTCTTATATTTAGCAAAGAGAATGATGAGTTAATTTTTAAATAAAGTACATAAGGCACTAGGTACCCTCGATAGGTATTTTTCAGACAATGATTTGCTGTTTAATGTTTCGAAAACACAAACCCTTGTCTTCAGCAACAGAGGGGAAATTATTGTTGCACTCTCTTACAATGGTGAGGAATTGAAAGCACTAGAGAGTATGCGTATGTGAATATTGATGCGAAATTAGACTGAAAGGCTCACATTGAAGATATGACAAGCAGTATATCCAAATACTGTTATGCCTTGCGTGTAATATCAGAACACATAAGTATTGATGCGTACCATGCATACATCCAGTCCAGGGCAAGATATGGAGTGATATTTTGGGGTAATTCACCGGACATACATAGAATTATGGTATTGCAAAAAAGGTGCATTCGAAGTATTTTTAAGATGAAACAGCTAGAAAGTTGCAAACAGGTTTTGCTGAAAAAAATATACTGACAGTAACTGGAATTTACATATTAGATTCTGTGACATTTGTGTGCGATAACAGAGATCTTTTCATTGAATGTGATGTGAAACATAATTATGATACTCGTCATAAAAGTAATTTGACAACTGAAAAGTACAATTTTACTTACTTGCAAAAAAATGTACAATACAGTATTATAAAAAAAAATGTACATGTTTTCCAGACGAAATCAGAAATCTGCCAAAAAATAAACTTAAATTTGTTTTAAATAAATACCTAGTCAGTAAGGCCTTTTACAACATTAATGAATTTTTTAATGACCCCGATAAAGAGATGAGATTCTGTTTAAATTGTTATTTTTTTATTCCTGCTATTTAAAATATTTAAAATATGTATGTTTTTCTTTGAAATGTTTCACCAAACACCTCTTGTGTAGGAGTCAAATGTAATTTTGTTTCAAATTTAGATTGCTATCATTTTATCTATTGTATACTGTCGTCATTAGTTGCTTTTTTTGCTATATTTATAAATGTTAAATATTATATGTGTTAATCATTTTAAATTTGTTTTCTACACGAAATATTATGATGACTTTTTTGACATTGTTCAACGCCCATAAGGGTTTTATTGTTTACTGTAAACACTTTGAACAAATAAATATATCTATCTATCTATATCATAGATCAATTTGCAGAAAGCATATCGTTTACTAAATAATCTATTATTTTTTTATTATATTAATTTTGTAAATATTTATTTTGAATTTATTGAGCAATTTTACATCAGAAATAAAACCTATGGAAATAACCGCAATAATTACAATTGTTTTGGCAGAATATATAATAAATGTATGCCCAGACGTATAAGTGTCATTCCCACTGCGTTAGACGCCTCAGGTTTTGCATAATTGTGATACACCCAAATAAATTATTTATAATTTTATTTAGTTCTCAATATGTGGTGAAACACACTACTAGCTTCATCATCTTACTATTTGTTTGTGATAGTTTTAAATAATGATTTATTTAGTTTGTTAAACATAAAATTTATTTGGACAAGATGTTACTACTAAAATATTAATCGCCCCATAATTTAAAAAGTGTATAATTAAGTCGACATTTGGTACTGTTGAATGTGGAATATAAGCAGCCAACTTTTTGTAGCAAGTATAAAAAAATATACAAAACATTAACGTAGGGAAGTTACCACTTTTTGGTACTGCCAACACGATAATCCCTTTGGGTAAGATTCAACTTTCCCTCAACAATATTTATTTGTGCCAATTTGCTCATAGTACTGCGAAAGAAGCAATTATGAATGATTATAAAAACATCTCTACCGTAAATTATAAATAAAAATAAATGAATTGATTTTCTTATATCTCTACTTTGTAAAAAAAAAGTTAATTACCACTAAAATATACAGTACAAAAGGGATCTCGACCACCAACAGTTTTGACAGCCTCCCTTTCAACCATTTGGCTAGCTTCCGCTGATTTGACAAAATAATTTGGATAAAATGCTCCTGCCATGACAACCTACAATAAAAGAAATGCGTGCTATTTTTTTTTTATATATAACGCTTTGCGCTAAATTGATAATTATTTTAGAATAAATATCTCTAACTTTCAATATAATATCAAAAGCTGGGAATACGTTGCATGAAACAAAGGAAAATATGTATTTTATTATATTTTAACCTAAAAAGAAACCAAAGGCACGAGACTTGATTTCGCTCTTGGGATTGCATAACAGATGTCCATCTTCGAGTCTGACCGAGTTGATTCTGCAGTTTTGGGAGCCTTGTTGTGGCTGCCCCAGATATTCAAACGTCCCGGGCAACGCGAAAACTTGGCAATCTTAGACTTAGTAAGGCATGGAAGTATTCGTATAATGTATATATGTTTAACTACCCAGTTTAGGGAATTTGAAGACTTAACTACATTTAGAAGATAAAGTGCCAGAAAAAAATATATACATAAAATAGTTGGCAATCCTTATAAAAAAGTTTCTAAATTTGTGTTGCCGAATATCAGCGATGATAAACACAATAATAAATACCTTTAAAACTGTAGGTTTCTCTGTATTAGATAGCTGAACTTTCCCAGGTCCAACTGTCTCCTTAACCTGCAACCTGTCAAGACGTTCTTTAATTTCCGTAATAAGTAGTTGCCACTCTTTTAACCCTTTGAGGCTAACCAAATTCCTCTGACACCATTCTAGCTCTTTCCTGTTACTTGCAAACGCGTTTTCACGTTTCAAATTTTGCCATACCTGCAAATCAGTTTACTTCATTAATTCATAGTTTGGAATGCATTATTAGTTAGTTATATGAACCCCCTTGCACGGGGGTTGGATGGCAGTACTACGAGGCAGTTTGCCAGCACACCCTTCGTCCAGCGCTTAGTCAGAGGCAGAGCTACCCTTCTGCTTGTGTTACACCTTATTTCTGTTTGAAGGGCTTTGTATTCGATGAGAATCTCCAGAAAGATGGGCCTGTGCCCCTGGTGATTCCCTACTTTTGTGCTAATATAAGCTAATGAATTGCACGACTGAGTTCCTATGCAAGGAGGCTTCGTACACTGTAATCCCCGCAGGATATACCCCCGACCGCCCACAGGCCACACGATCGTGCACGGAAATAACCCTGGAGTCGTAGTATTAATCACCCTACACTACGCGAAACACCCCTTACACTGACCAGCTGGCAATAACATGAAAAAACCGCATTAGAACAGAGCCAGAATTGACCGTTTGACAGTAAACACGCTTAACATCGTAATTAAGAAACTGGCAAAAAACATCGGTCTCAGAAATGGATGTCGCTATAACAGGTCGAAACAACAGACACCTCACTATGAAACTTACTAGGAGTTTCATTAGTGAGTGAGTAGTATACAAATGACGGATTCCTTATGTATCCTACCTAATATATGTCAACGGAAAGAAAAATTATTTGAATTTGAAACTGTTTATGGAAAATATAGAATTTACTTCTCAGAAAGAAATATTCGATGCAAGCACAAAACGAAACCTGTCAGAAATCTAGTACCAAGAAAGAAAAAGACGACTAATAGAATAAAGTTTTGGAAGAAATAACAATCTGAGAACAACAACAGATAAATAAAAAAAAATAGCTAAAAACATCTTAAACCTTACCTTTCAGGGAAATGGATATAATTAATATGGCCTAGCTAATCAACCTAATCCCATTGCTGGCATGAGAATCCAAATCGGGAAGTCGGGTTTGTCAATAGGCATTACCCCTTATAGCGCATCATCTGGCAGCTTAGTAAGATAAAATGAACTAGTGAAAGTGAAATGTCCATTCACAGCCCCTCAAAAGGCAGTCAAAGCAAAAAAAAAGTAAATTTGTCTTACTTAAAAATGGCAGTTTGCAACTTATCAACATTATTTTCAAGTGTTACGACAATTATTTATTCACAGAAGCGATATTGCTATTTTTGCATTTAGGCCCCAAAAGGATGCATTTGAAAAAAATGAAAAGAATGACAACCTACGTTTCTAAAATTGAAAGCTTTATTTTAATTATCGCCTGTCTGAAATATTAAGAGAACACTTAAATAGTATACGAACAGACACGACGCGAAGGTAACAATAGATGTCTAAACCATGGTTAATATATTTTCCACTATTGACACATTTACCAAAATTTTTGTAATTATTATTAAAGCATTAATTATATGTTTTATAAGATTGCTAATCTATTA
Source organism: Pissodes strobi (assembly GCA_016904865.1). Taxonomy (NCBI): domain Eukaryota; kingdom Metazoa; phylum Arthropoda; class Insecta; order Coleoptera; family Curculionidae; genus Pissodes; species Pissodes strobi. Next base: position 12,713 of record JAEQML010076331.1, read on the forward strand.
ATTATTTGAAAAAAAATTCCTTCCATTGGAAATCTTGTAACTTTATCTGCTTTTTGTCTTGTCGAGTAGACTTGGTAACAGTCAATTTGTGTTGATTTCTACATGTCAAGTCTCTATTACTGACTTTATTTTTTATTTATTTATTTAAACAATAATGAAATACAATCAAATAAAAAAAATACCTGTAGCAGAGACAACAAGTGGAAGATGGACTTTCAGTGGTCAGCACTTGATACCCCATACATTCAGCAAGATTCACCTAACTGTATTATGTAAAACATGACATGGAAAAATGGCATTCGCTAGTAAGTGTGAAGCATTAAAACATACAAACAAATAAACAACAACTACAAATCACAATGTGTCCTATAAAAAGAGTATTGACTGCCTAATTTTAATCCACAAATTAAGGTTTCTCTTTATAAACCTATTTTTTTTAACTGCATGGGCAACATGTTTAGAATTTTAGGTGCCACAAATGTTAGACACCTCTGGGTAGCACTGCAATGTGAGTTGGGTAAAGCCAAGTTACAATTAGCATAGCAATAGAATGATTTATGAAATTGTTAAATAAATGACGAATAAGAGAAAATCTCAGTGCATTCTTAATGTAAACTTGAGTAACCGTAAATACTCTATTCTGTTCAAATCTGAAGAAAATCGCTTTGTTTTAAACAACAGTTTTTAAAATATATTTTT